>VZRX01015132.1:108795-148761 GCA_013398075.1 Notiomystis cincta | reverse complement strand
GCTGGATCGTGCCCGGGACCCGCGGGCTCCGTGCAGGGTGCGAGGGGCGGCCGGGACACGCCCGACTGCCGGGGCCGGGGCCGCTGTTGGGCAGCAGGGCGGGGTCTCTTGGCCAGAGCTGTTCCGCCTCCGGCTCAGGACAGTTCCCTTCACAGATTTCCTTCCCTGGACAGGTGGCCGAGCGCGCACGGTTGTGCTGGGGAGATGCTGTTGAAGGGAGGACAAGGCGAGCATAAGAGTGGTTAAACCACTCATTAAGCTTAACAGCCTTGCTATTTGTGTTGGAGTTGGCATTGCAGCGGCAGGTAGAATGCATTAGCCAAAGGTTTTCTAAATAGGATCTAATAAAGCTAGAAGGAGAGTCAAGAATTTGGACAGAAAAGGTATTACTTTATACTTCTATTTTTTTTCAAGAGACTACTCCTTTTCTCAAGGATGCCTCTCCAACCTGCAAGTTTCCAGCAGCAGCTTCATCAGCTGTGCTATGGAAAAGGCATATCCTGGTCAAACGATCCTTTGCTATCAGGGGGTTCCTCGCTGTGCACAGGGAGGCTGCTCCTCGGCTGCCAGGCAGGAGCAGGACAGGGGAAGTGTTGCTTGCAGAATGCATCAGGAAGAGCAGCGTGAGCCTGGAAGTGGGAAACCACAGACACCAGCTAAAAGCTGCACCTCCAATTCACAGGGGTGAAACCTAGAATTCAACCTGCCTGTGCTGTGTGTCTCAGCTCGCAGCGTGCAAACATCAGCCCTCTGAAGAAAGGGAAGGAAACCAGCGCTGCTCGTAGCAAAGTCGGTGCAAAGGTTATCCCTGACTGACTCCAGCTGGTCCTCAGCTGATGCACAGGCTTTCATGGTGTGGAAGAACTGAAGTTCACATAAACAACTAACAAAAGTTATACACAAGGGGTTTATTACATGAATAATTTGACATATACTCCGTGGTAGTCTGATACAAGTGCATTTAATTAATGTTTTGTGGACATCATAACAGTCGGAATATTTCAGCTGAACAGTCAGTATTTGGCTGAATTCAAGCCAGTGCAATTCATGACATAACCAGAAACAGGGAGTTACAGGTCTACAATGAAGTTAGACTAGATTGCAACAGCATATTTATTGTCACATCAAAGCATTACAAAGTATGAAAGCCCAATATTTCAACTATCTCTAAAATGGTATTTGTACAAAGCTGTTGTAGATACTTAAATGTAAGGATTGGCATCAGTAACGGACTATGACTTTATTTTTGGAAGTTATTTGAATATTCAAAACTATTTGGGGCAACAAGAAGAAATGTAAACATCTGACAGTCCTTTGAAAGTCCCTTCTGAGAAAATACATTGTGTGCCACAGGAAAAGTGCATTCTAACTGGTGTGTCTGCTATGGCCAGTTTGACTCACATTCACTTAGCACCTGGTATTTATCCATTTCTGCAGTAAAAAGTTAGAAAATCTTTGTATTAACTCAGAAAAGAGAAAACAAAGTCAAAAGTTTTTTTCTTCTTTCTTTAGAGGAACAACAAGTAAATTAAAAAAAACCCCACCCAACATTTAAACAGTTACCTCTTATGTACAAAGGAACCAGGAGCTAGCAAAGCGCATAGCCTCTGAACAGTCTTTATTATTTTTTTTCCTCAGGCTGATGTACCTGAATATATGAGTTTATTTACAGGTGGACAGATATCCACAGAAGTAATAATCAGAATTCTTCTATTTGGCTAAAAGTTGTATAAAAAAAGACAAAACACTTTGTTCAAATACTTTCCAAATATATATATATATATTAAAAGTATTCAGTATTTCCATCAGTGCCAGAGTTGGAAGCTCTTTCTCGTTGTAAAAAGTTAACTTTGTGATAGTGAGTGACAGCAAAGGACTGACAGAGTCAGTCAGAGCTTTGATTTGAGGGACTGCAGCTGGAGCCACCCCAGGCCCATGGGCAGTTGCAGATTGCAGGAAAGGAATCCGTGTGTGTCTGTTGCAGTGAGAGCCTCCCACTCACACTGGACCCTGTGGGACCCTCTGGGGCAGGCTCCCTTTGAAAACAACCACCCAAAAACCTCTGAAGTAGTGGAAATATTCTTTATGCAAATGAATAGCTAGCGTGGGCAGGTAGCTCAGTAAATGGAAAAACATAATTGCCACACTAATTCTTGTAAAGAATATAAAATTAAAGACTTGGCCCCTCAAATACAAATCGCAAAAATATTTTTCAATTAACATAACCTAGATGAGTGCAAATCTCTAAATACATAAGAATATGACTGCCTTCATACTGGTATCAAATAGTTAAACAGTTTGCATATAAACAAAATCTTTCTTTGTTGTTGAGTCCATGCTTGCTTTATTCTAAAGCAAGGATATTCTTATTACTTCTACTTTTTTGGTCTTTCTTCCTGTAGGATAAAGCGTAAGAAACACAATTCATTCATCGAGTAGACTGGGCTGATGGATATTTACAGCGACAACCCAAAATGTAAGTAAGAAATGTTGCATGCAGTATCTTTTTCCTTTATTTAATTACACCAGCTACAAGAACAAGACATCCATTTTCCATCTTTCCTGCTCCCTTCCAACAGAAGGTGCACTAAACCCAAGCTCTGGTCCTTCGTCCCTTCCCAGCCCTGAAGTCCATCAGCATTTTGAGCAGCTCTCAGCAGTGAGACCACAGCCCCTGGGGAGCCATCCCTGCCTGCCAGCTGCTGCAGGGCACGGTGGGGAAGGACACCTGGCTGCTGGGGTGGCTGGAAAGGCTGTCCTGAGGGGGAGGATGGTGTCTGCAAGCCCAGGGGCCGTGGCCTCTCCCTGGCACAGCTGGACCGAGCGTGGCTGCAAACTCCTCCTGCCCTGGTGTGAGAGCAGCTCGGTCCTGCTCGGCCAACCCAGCGTCCAGGCTGCTGAGCCACAGTGCAACAGGTGCTGGGGCTGGAGCAGCTCTGGCAGAGGGAGCACAGAAACCACACCAAACTGGTCCCCCAGAGCAGGCCAGGCCCCTGAGTCGGCCACAGGTCCCCAGCCACTCTGCTCCTTGGGCTGGGCAGCTCGGCATCCTCTGTCCTGCATCTACGGGTTTTGGAGAGCAGAAACCAGACAGGAGACAAATGTGTGCCAAAGGAGATGGGAGCACCTTCAGCTCCTGAAGTTTGGGGGTTGCTAAGCTAGGGGGAAGGTTGAACTGATTCAAGGTACAGTATGCAGCTGTGTGAAAATGCATAGTTTGTATGTATACATTCATTTACAAAGACCAAAGGAAGGTCCTTTGCTATGTAGTTTAAACATCTGTTTTTAACAAAAATGTGAGCTGACAAAGCTACAGGATGTCAGTTTAACACACAGCTTGGGAGTTAATGGTAGCTGAATGGCATTTCCCAAATAAAGAATTAACTTTTCTTTTTGCTTTTTTGAGATAATTTTAACTAGTTTTTAATTTGAAGTCTGTTGTTTCTCTAATTATGTATTTTAGGATTTCAAGATATTCCTATTCAACTGTGATCATCTCAGTAATGACAGACCCTGCTTTGAGGGTTGTTAGGAAGACAAACAAGCAAACCAACAGACACTGGCTTTAGCTATGGTGTGTGAATTAGATCAAAACATGGTTCTTTTAAACTGCTGAAATTCTAGTTCAGCAGTGAGTAGTGCTTTTTTGCTGTTTTGGTTTTTTGGTTTGTTTGAGTGGTTTTTTTTTTTGCAATAGCTGACCTAGTATTGAGAAAATCCTGTGAGTTTGCTCGCTTTCCTTTTATTTAGTTCACACTTTGGAACTTAGCTGCTTCCCAGGAGGAATGTCTGTTGTCCTGAGCATCCCTGAACATGTAACAGTAAGGTACCAGGCAGGATGGGCTTAAATTGCGAAAATCTTGGTCTGAATGATCTGTTCATGTTGTTCATTTGCATTTTTTCTGAAGAAAAATTGCTTTGTCAGTTGTGACACTAAAACACAGTGGTCTGCTGCTAAATGTAACTTTAACAAAGATCAGTACTCTCTGCTAATCACCTTATAAATATTTAATTTGGCAATGGATTGACTTTTCTCATGATGCTTTCTTTATCTTCATGTTTGCTTCCTGTACTTGATTTTTACTTAGCATTTGACTTAGATTCTTCTGTGCAATTTTTATTCAACCGGATCTACGGAAATTGCACAAAACCACTTTTGAAGCTAGAAAAAAGTAATAATCAGATACCCAGGATTCACATGGAGGACAGTAAAATGATCTAAGCATATTTTGCAATCTGAAGTCAAGAAACATTGCCTGTTGCTTAGTGAACTGGTCATTCACTGGGAAATGGAAAAGTAGTAAAGATGTTTTTTCCATAAAAACAATGAATATTAGAAGTGCAAGAAGATAAGATTTACTCATTCTAAAATGCATTGGCCAGAAACAAATTATTCATCACCTGGACTACTTGAGTAACTTGAGGAAAAAAACCCAAACTTTCTCATTTTTTATAAAATTACTCTGTACAAAGTTGGTTTAGTGTGTTGATAAAACTCAGGAGCTCATGCTTAGCTCATGCAGGAATTCAGCAGTCATTCTTTAAAGTTTTAGGTGGAAGCAGATACTTCTCAGTGCCTTAACTTGATTATTTTCATTGACTTTCAGGTGTTAATATCCACATTGTTAATTTTGCAAATGTTTTTTATTTAAGAAAAGCAACTGAAATGTTTGGTTGTACTGAGAATGATTCCCTAGGTATCTAAGTCCATTGGAAATACTCTTGGTGCAGCAGGCAGAATTGACTCATATGCTGACACAAAGATTTAAATACTTTTTTCTTAAGAAATAACAGCAAAAGTCTCAGAGGAATTTTGGAGGGCCCAAGTCTGTGTGGCTTTGATCCAGCACTAAATCATTTTCAGTGGCAACAGACTGCAGAGGCTTTTTGATGAGTTATGGCCAAGGTCCTCTGAATTCCTGAGTTCTCCCCAGCTGCTGGTGCTACAGGGGGCTGTGAGAATTTGACAAAGGTCTGCACAGTGGCATTTTGTTGTGTGTTTTTAATGTTGTAAGAATGAGAAAAGCACCTGCTTCTCTCAAGACAGTTTTTTGCTATGTCTGAATCACTGTCAGTGGAAGCCCCTTATCTAAATGTGCTGTGCTGACCCATGGGCTGCCCCCAGAGGGCAGAATCAAACCAAACAAGGAACAGCATCTACAAGTCTTCTCTTCTAAGCCTTCCTTCAAACATACATGGAAATACAGTGACCAGTTGGGCCACAGAGCTGTTACTTGTGCTGCCTGACCAAACACGACCTTGGAGAGGGCCTGTCACTGCCCTTGGTCCTCAGCTGTGTTTTCAGAGACACCCTGTGCTCACTATAGAGCTTATAAGCTTAATTTCCCCCATGATTCCAAGAGCTGTGCAGGCTTCATCTCTGTGGTAGGATGGACAGGTGACATCAGTCCGTGCTTCTCTTCAGCACAGGTATCACTGATTTAAGCACAAGGCTTGCACACCACTGGCACTGTGCTTGCCTCGCTCTGGGAATTCCTGGTGGTGCCTGGAGGACACAGCAGCTTTGCAGCACACACAAATACCTGGATCATGCCCATCTTTGGCAGGAAGAACTGCAGCTTGATTAAAAATGGCAAGGTGACACATTTGCAGTCCAAGGTGAAACTATACCTAGGCTATTGGAGCAGCAGGTAGCTTCTACTTTGACCTAAGGATGTAGAAATGTCTGGAAGCCTCTGAAAAGGAACTGGGGTCTCTGGGAGGCCAACTAAGAGCTTTTGCAAGGATGGATTTTACTTGACTTCTGAGCTGTGCACACACGTGTTCAGCCTGGGAGAGGGGAGCCCAGGAATGATTCACCCTGGGAGGGAAATGAGCATCACTGTCTCTCCCCTCTTCACTGCCTTGTGCCTTGTTTTCCCCACTTTTCTACATGTGATTTGGAATAAAGAGTTTGGACAAAGTAAAAGTCAACAAGGTCTTTATTTTTCAGCATACTCCATAGGATTTAAAAGGATTCTGTGCTGGGGCAGAGTAGCTGTTCTTTGTTTAAAATGCTGAAACTGGCATCTACAAATTAAGATGAACTACATGGAATAGTGTGAGTGCTGTATGCTTAACACCAGAACCAGAGGGAAGCTGAGTTCATTAACTCACTTAGGAACAAGAGGATTGTCTTTAGTTCCCCAAACCAGTGGGGATGAAGTCAGGAAAAACCAAATGGAAATACTGTTGTCAACCTGGCAGTGGGCCTGCAAGTTTAAAGGGAGAGCTGCAGTTTAAAATCCATACTCTCCTATGGCTTCTGCTGGTGCCTTGTACTGGCAGGAGCTGAGCCCCTGCAGAGCCCTGCACAGGCAGAAACACAGCTCCTGGGTGCTTCAGTTAAACTCATTTCCAAATTTCTATGAGCTCTTGGCCTTCTGAACTTGCCTATTAAACAGTTTCACACTTCATTAAATGAGATTAGGCTATTTTTAAAAATCCTTATCAATTAAACTAATGCAGGTTTCACACATGAGGAAATCTACTGTCTAGAACTTTGTCTCCTCTTTATTCACATTCCACTTTAAACCAGGATATCCATTAATGTATTGAATTTACCAAATGATCAATAATTTCAGAAGCTATAATATTTCTCCATGTATCATTAAAAAAATGTCTCTGACCCAAGCAGATTATTTACTCTATTTTATGGAACTTGCATTTCTATAAAAACACCTTAGTTTCATGATTAATTTCATGTTAAAACTAGATTAATAAAACCTTTACTGTTTTGTGTATCAAAATACACGGCCCAAAAAATGAAAAAAATATATAAAGTGCAAAGCAGAGCAAATTAAAGCTCAGTAATTTTACACTGAAGTGAAAGAGAAAATGCTCTGGTTCTAAAAATAATAATTCAGAAAAAATATTTTTAAAAAAGAATTTAAATTTACGTTATACTCTCTGAGACAAGATTTGATAGGAAACAAAGGAAGAACAATATATGCAGGCAGGCATTTCTCTTTAGTGACTGAAGCAAGAAAAAAGGATGTGTGGATATAAATACTGCAGTCTTCTGCAAGCAGAATGTATTAGAAATTTCCTACTCATAAAAACTAGAGAATTGTGTTTTTAGTTTCCTACAGCTGCTTACCCTGTGCTAAATTCACCACTTTCTATGATGGAAATACTTTTCTTACGTGAGATAATATGAACAGCAAGTGACAAGAAAACACTTCTGCTTTTTCAGAGAGTTAAAAAACCCCATAGTGCAATTGATGCTGATGGTCCTCTTTCTTCAGTTACCTGATGACCCTTTACCTCTTGCCCAGCATTCCACCACTATTAAATTGAAGCTGTAATAAAAAGAGGCTGAAAAACTGCACTAGCAAAGCAGCTGAGGACCTCTCCTATTTGCCACCATGTCTGGGTAAGAATAAGAAGTACACCCTGGTTCTCTGTAGGCCAAAGATCTACAGAGGTCATGACTTTCCAGCCCCTCAATGAACCCTGCAGGGCCTGAGATTACCATAAATCCAGACTGGTTCCAGGGAGGAACAAAGCCCAGTAAGGTTGTTTTTCATGTCCCTTAACTCCTCCAATGTCTGCTTAGCAAAATCATGGTGCAGGTAAGATGTAGTCTTAAGACTCATTGCACGTACAGTTATTGATTTAACTCCTCTCTTTTCCCCTATATATTTAATTTCATATCAAAATCAATGCCACCAGCCATAAGTGGAGCTCTCCTGAGCTTAATGCTGTAGGAGTATATGCAAGTTCAGGTCCTTAATGAGGCTGCAGACAAGACAGAGTGGGATAAAGGCAGTATTACCATGCCTGCCCCATGAAAGAGCAGAGGCACAGACCCAGCAGGCCATAAACTGTCTGATATTTTACACACACACTTGCACAACTGGCTCAAGCCAGCTTAACTCAGGAAACTTCTCTCTGGAAATGCCTCTGCTGAGGGCAGGAAGAGCTTTTTCAACAGCAGCACAAGCTTATGTCCCCTTAACCTGCTGTGGAAGTGCAGTGTGAGGCAGGATGCAGAGGTTTAAATGTAAAGCAATATTCCCAAAGCCCATGACTGACCAAGGTAATGCCTGGCTCCTTGCAAACACAGCAGTGGATGGTGCTGTTAGAAATGCCAGAGACAAGCAGTCAGGCAATGTCCCCTTTAGAAAGGTCTACTAATAAAATACTAACTCAGGAAGTCTAAGAGTTGGAAAGAGCCTCCTTTACCTGGGGGTCAAACTTGGTTTAGGGCTCAGTGCTGGGTTCCAGCAAATCTTTGGAAAAAACTTGCTTAAGGTTCCAGGGCTCTGTGAGCTCCCACAGGCTCTGGCAGGAGGGAAACAACCACGTCTGATTCAGAATCTGACAATGCTGAGACTTACTCAGCGACCTTCTGTAACATAAAAACTATCCCACAGTTTTGTTTTAACCGCTGAAAAAGAGATTCTGCCATGAACTCCTGTGGATAACCAACCTCCCTCAAGCTGGACACAGCAAAGGCAGCACACGGACCATGGTGGTGACTCCCTTCACAACAGGCTGGCTGTCCTGGATCCCACACTGAGCAACCCCCTTCTCCCCGGGGCTGGTATCAGCAGCACAGATTACAGCCTGAACACCACCTCCCTAACAGCTCTGAAATCTCTCACTATGTAACACTGCCACTCTGGGATTACCAGCAGCCCTTCCAAGGGCCCTGCACACCTCCTGAGGTATCCACTGTATCCATCCCTCTCACAAAGCTGAACGCGCAATTCTCAAGCCCCCAGAGAGGAGATTCTCAATTTCACACTCCCAATTCCAGTGCAAAGTACACAGAGGGAAACCCATGTGCCTGTGTTCTACAACCATTACCTGTGTGAGCAGCCCTTGTCAATGAAGTTATTCATGGAAATAATTGGAACTCTCCCGAGAAAACCTGTACTGCTTCGAGGGCGCAGCTCATTAGAATATGATTTGCATTCAACTCTTAATTTTGTAATAAGAATTTTTGTCAGACTTGTAATTTATGAAAAAAACCACAGAACATAAAAAAATCAACCACAGAACATCAGTAATCGACTGCTTAAGAGTAGTTTCCTCCTACCAGGCTCCAATTCTGAGCAATTTTCTTCAGGTCTTGCCTGACTAATGTCTCTGAGTTTGTACTTTGGCCCTTTGTTAGAAGTCAGTCAAACAGGGAAAGAACCAAACAGCCTCTGTTGAACAGACCTGATTATTTCTGTCTTTCAGTTAATTCTGGACTCAGAGCACAAGACAAAAAGAGTAAGAGAGATGGGAAGATGATGTGTATTTCATTATTTATCAGTAAAAAAACCCAAACAGGGGTGAGATAGCCAGATACACTGTACTTGGCAGTCTGTGTTCCATCAACCCTGCAAAGCACATGGAGAGCACATGGAGCACATGTGAGTGGAGCTTTTAGTTCAATTGTTCAGATCTTTCTCATGACTGAACAATGAATCCTCAATGCAACCTTTTCCTGTGATCTTCTGCTTGTATGAACTCTTTACTTAACCTGGAGCAGATCATGTAGCATGATCTCATTCAGACTGTACAGTAACATGAAGAACTCAATTTAAAAAGTTTTTTTCAAAATAATGTTATTCAAACAAAATACTGGTAATTTAGGAATGTTTTCACCATCAGAATACAAAAAAACTCCAAAATTTTGAGAAAATGCAAGAGCCTAATCAAGGGAAATTTCAGACTAAACTATCTCTGTAACCAAAGGAAGTAGATTTTTTTCTTTCAATAATCCAGAATTTGTATGGCTTTGTAAAGGTGTTTTAGTTTACTTTTGTCATGTAAAATAACATACCACTGGTCCATGTGATTTACAATTTCCTCCTCCTCCCTTTGGTTCTCAGGAATTCCCAAATCCTGTTTCATAATGTATAATAAACAGTTATAAAATTTTGCCAACATTATAATTTCAGAGAGGTACTAAGATGCCAGTGCTATGAAAGTCAGTTTTCAGAGAGTGCATCTTTGCAGTGATGTACGAACACACATCACTTGTTTCCCTAATTTAGCCCTTTGTAAGTATTGCACCTGGTTAATAAGGCTACTGTCTGTTTTCTTCTAACATTAAAAATTACACATAGGCAACATCATTTGTGGCTTAAAAACATAGTATTCCTAAAGTTTTTAGGTAAACTCATTATATGCATACTCAGAGCTCCTATGCCTCCAATTACCTGGAGGAGTGTACAGGGAATACAGATGAACAAAGAAATTTATTTATGTGACCTGCTTATTATGTATTTTTTTCCAATGTGCTCAAGTAATTTTCTTCGAACTTGATGTCAAATACACACCTTTTACAAACTTAACCAACTTTCATGTGCTGAAATGTACAGCTGAACTGGTCTCTTTCTCACCTTCCCTTTTGCAATGCAAAAAATCGTAGTAAAAAAAGAATTCTGTAAATTTGTCTGGTCTTCTAAACACAAAATAAATTGCATAAACCCAGGAAAAGGTAGATTGTCCCACAAAGTGCATATTCCAGACAAAGCTATAGGAGTATTTGCTCTTGCCAAAGCCTGATTTCAGAGGAGCTCAAAAACGTGTGCCAAATTTCAGGAGCACGAGGAGTGTCACCAACAACTCCACAAGCGGAGGTAAACACATCCTCGAGTGCTCTGAGGAGCCCAAGCCCACACTTGATTCTTGTAACACCAGCAGTTCTGTGTCTGTGCAGTCATACTTCCTAATTTACAGACTACTGCTCCCCTTCCCTGAAGGATTTGTTGGCATCACTTTAAGAATTAATTACTACAGTTAAACACTGATACAAAAAATTTCGACACCATGTAAATACTATTTACATTTGTAATTCCTGATACTGAAGATGCTGATTTTTATTCACTTCAGTATACACATTTGGGAAGTTGCAAAACAGAGTGACTGGACACAGTAAAAAGAATTGACAGGAAAAAAAATATTGTGGATCAAATAGTATTTTTCTATGTAAAAATAAAGCAAAATCGAGAATTTGCAAAAATTGAGAATTTCAAAATCCTAGACATCACGATTCAAAACCTTGGGTTTACTGAAGCTGATACCTTTGCAGATATGACAAAAAATATGCAGTGACATGTTTTAATTTCATGTAGAATTAGCCCTTTGCAAAGTGCAGTACACAACTCTCCAGGATATCATACTGCTTTTTTGCTTGCTGAAGTAATTTGGTAAGAAGTAATTCAGTTATAGACAAAGCATGTTTTGACCAAGCAACTTTATAGACAGGAAGCCTCTATATTTACACTAGATCCTGAAAAGATTTACACAAATGTATAGATTTACATTATAATTAGGTTATGGTTTAAGCTAATTTTCTGTATTTTTATTTAACTTTTTTTTTATTAGGAACTTCCTAAGCTACAGCATTAAGTAAGATCATGTTAATCAATTAGTGCTTCATTCTAATTTTAATAATTCAAGTAGTGACATATTGCTTTTTTCATTTTGCCTAAAATAGAAAAAGGATCATTTTCTTAGACATCTTCCATTCAAACAAACTTGCATCCTGCCTTTACAGCCCTCTCACGTTCCCTGAGGAAATCAGTTTCAAATATTTTCTTTTTTCCTGTCTTCCAGAGGCAGCTTTTTACAAACATTTTAGCAACTTTTGTTTATCTGGCCATTGCCATTACACATCATATATTAATTGATGCTGGGTATCACTACTATGATAAGGACTCCAGAATCAAACCTGAATCCTTAAGAGGATTGGCAAACAGTAAATATGAACACTCAAACATGTTCAACCCCATCTTTAGATTTTAATTACATAAAGAATTCAGATTTAATGCTGAAAGAGCATTTATATTGCTAAAATGATTTCCCTTAAGGGTATCTGAGAGATCTCACATTCAGATTCAAACACAAGAGAAACATTCTACTTGTTAAGATGTGTCAAAAACCAGCAGAATACTGGATTGTTACTAAATTTATCTAATCTATTTCATCAGCTGAACAAATTCTTGCTGTGAGTGTGAGCAAGCACCAGAGCAACCTGTACTTTCTTCAGCCTGCTGCCATCAGAAACAGGCTGATTTCTGTTCCCAGGGTCTTTCTGCATTGCTGTTACAAATGGTCTGTGTGAAGCAGAAAGAACATGAGGAGTGTTTTCTGTATTGAGGAATAAACTCAAAAAGTTGCAAGTGAAGACACACACCTCCTTAAATCCTGCATTTGGATAGAACTGAGAGCAAGGTCAGTGTGAAAGCACTGTAGTCCAAGATGGAAAGAGCAGTTCAAGTGGGCACTCTCAAATACAGGTGTACATTGGCTGTTCTGCAATCTTGAAGATTTTCCAGCTCCATATGGATGCAAGGAAAGGCTGCTCCCATCTAGCAGACAAAATGTATTTAAATGCTCAGCTTGATTTCTGCCCATGACTCCCTTCTAGGTATTTCCCAAAGGTGCCATACAACCCTGCTGAACTTCTACTGGAATAAATCTACACTACGATACTTTACAATGGCCTGGTTATCTACCAGAAAAACTTGACAAATGCAGATTAAAGCCCAAACTTCATACTGCTCTCTGTTCCAGTGCTACCACATCAGAGGAAGATTGAATAAAATACAAACACAAGATCAAGATGAGACTTTACAAATGTTTCTGTATCAAAATATTTCTAAGAAAAGGCGCAGCACAACTTTCTCCAGCAGATGCCTCTAACTTTGAACCAGCAGAAGGATGCCTCACTGGCAACTCCAGTTGCTGCAACTCTTGCTGCAAATGGCTAGCAAGCCTCTAATTCCATGTCCTGTTTCTGCAACCGTGTTCCAGCACATTTACAGGCAGCAGAAGAAAGAAATCAGTTTGTATCACCACACTTACAGGGATTGTCCTGGATTCTCAACAGGGCCATTCTAGCTAGTCCCAGGCCACAGCAAGCAAGAGAAAACCATGCCAATGTACTGGATCAGAATGAATGACAAAATGAAGTTAGTGCCAAGAACACCTGGGACATTGAATGGTGCTGGAATCTAACCTGCAGGCTCTACAAGAGCTTTGGGCTAAAGCTTTACCTCCTGTTGTGCTGCCTACCTAGTCATTATTGTGAGAAAAGAAAGGGAGAAAGGAATAAAGATGGTGACATTGGCAATAGGCAATGAATGCAAGGAACTTGTAGATAATTAGACAGCTAATGTTCATACCAGGCTAAGGATTTGGGAAAAGTAATTGGACAGACAGGCATTCTGCTCATCTTATTCACAGCAGGGCTGACCTGCCAACAGGTACATGCTAGGTGATGACTGGTACTGGTTAAAAGTGTAAACTTGCAAATTGGAACAGAAGAAGTCTTACTCACTTTGCATCTTGTATATCCTGTGGCATTTGTGCAAGGCACTAGAGAATCAGGCACATTGTTTTGTGTGGAAACTGTTTTACGACTAAGATGATCTGAGTTTTAATGTTCAGTAGCTTCACAGAGGAGCAGTTAGAGCACAGTCAGTATTAAAAATTGCCTTTAAAATTTCCCACTTCTAAAATGATCTCATTTTCCAGATCTTTTGGGGAATGGGGTGAATGGGGAATTGGGAAATAGCTTTGTTCTAACAAGGAAACTCCTAAAGGAAAATATCTGGGACCAATACAGTTGATCTCCACTCTGTTACTGATGGTGGCAATTTCTCTTACCAACATCAATACTATTAAGAATGAAACAGATCATTTTTATATCAAGTTCTCTTACACAGATGAACCCATGTCCAAATCCCTGTAGCACATAGAGACTGCATGATGTGTTCAGGACATTCTTTCTGACTTCTCTGGGGGGTCAGAGACAACGACCTACCGCCCACAGAGAAACCAAAAACTGGAACTGGCATGTAGTGATGACAGTAAATGACCACAGCATTCAGGCCAGCTCTTCCTCAGGAGAACACAGAAATCTGACTGTTTTGGAGCGGTCGGTGCAGAAGTGTGAGATAGATCAGGTGGTAGGAGGACAGCAATGCAGCCCAAAGCAATGCAGAAGCAAGAGACTGGAAAATGGAAGAGATTACTCCAGATCACGCCCAGCAGTGCCAGCAGAAGGAAGGCTTTGCTGGCATTTCTGTCCCTCCTGGCTGTGTGAGGATCACGCAGGGGATCTGGGCAGGCGCTGACCTGCTCGTGCCACGTGAGTTAATCGGAGTTCAAGGCACGGAGCGGCCACAGAACGCTCTGCACGCGGCCGGGCTCTCGCCAGCCTCACTTCAGGCACAGCACCTCGACAAGTGCCTGCCTATGAATCAAAATGCCACAGCCAAAAGATCCAAAACTGATTTAATATAAGCTGCTGATTAAAGGTTGTGTAAAAATACTGGTAATTTAGCTTTGTCCTGGCAGGATTGATCAATACCTTCTGTTCTCTGCCTCGTTAACACCAACTCTCTCTCCAGTTTTGATGGTTTGTGGCTTTAGTCCCTTATCTAATCCATATCCAATTTGTACCAGAGGGCAATCTGGTCTGGCAACAAAACCATTCTTCTGTGCAGAAATTTATAAAGAATAATCTTATTACAATAATTCATAAAGTGCCCTCGGGAAAGGTGCTCACAATGCCATGACATTGTAGAAACAATATACAATCTGATACATTATTTTCAAAAAAACCCTCCAAAGCAAAAAGGAGGTGAACAACAAATATATAGGCAAATACCATTCGCCCAACAACAGCTGAAATAATTATGGAATGCTTTATAGTCTTGGAGTGCTTGTAAAAATGGGAGACGGGGAACAAATTGGCAGGAGTATCTTGGGAAATCCCAATTTTCAAAAATTCTATCAAAGTAAGTACACCATCAGCAAGCCCAGTGTTTGAACATGAAATATCTATGAATTACTATGAGGTATTTTACTGTGGATATTGAAAAAATACAAGATGTAAAGAAAACCCATGTTTTACTAAGAGGAAAGAAGATAATACAGTCTCTATGTATATCCACTGACCCTTAGTGTATTTTTTTTTCTATTTGTAAAGAAAACAATCTTTCTCTTCCTTGCTAATTTCAGATTTTATATACACATATAAAACTATATAATATATATAGTTTTACACATATATACACATGCACACATACAAAAACACTCATACACACTCACATGTGTATATATCTCAGGGTCTTACTGGATTTCAGAGTCTGTTTTTCTTTTTTTTTCGTGACTTAGAGAACACAACTGGGTAAAAAATCAAGTAATTGCATGCATGCAAGCGTATCTTGCCACTTGTGCATGTAAATTACACGATTTGTAAATAACTGCAGAAATAGCATGCTCAAATTAGGCACCTGATTGCCCAATTAACTTGTTCACAGAAAATCAGATGATAACCTTCAGTAGCTCCTATTATGGATTCTTCTTTTCCTTATGGAATCCACAGTGTATATTCCAAACAACTGCATTATTATTTTGTGCTTTTACATAGACACAAGCAGTGCTGCACACTTAATAAAGCTATCAAGTGAACTTTGGACCAGATTTTAGAAAATTGTTTAGATACTTAAAAGTCCTCTTGTGAGAATGAGCCAGCTTAGGCAATCTAAAAAAAAAAAAACAAAACAAAGCAAAAAAGGTAGAAAAAGATTTGGTCTAATTTCAGTTGGTTCAAATGTTATGAAAAGCAATAACCCAGGCATTTGTGGCCCTTCATGCCTCTATTAATAGGCAAAGTTTTGCTTCTGTGTCTTTGATTTTTTTAAGGTGTCTTGTTTTCTCTAACAGGCAAGTATTATTTCGCCATATACATTCACTTCCTAGTAAATCCTTCCTTTATTTCTGTATTGAATTAATCATTAATTAACAGTAATTTGATACAAGTGGACACAGAACACCAGGTTGCCACATTCCAGTGTATACTTCCTAATGGACAGAGAAACTGAAATACCCAAATCAATCCAAGTACTGCAAGTAGAGAAATTTGTTAATTCATATATCAAAATTAGTTAAGAAATGTTTTTTTTTACCACAAATATGTTGCTCCTTTGCTGTTGTACTTCTTTTTCTGAGATGATGTTGTGGAAAGAGGGTATTTTCTTTTCTCTACCAATTTTTTGCATCAAATAAATCTTAGTAGCTTTAAAAGAAAAAGCTGAACAAACCATTATCTTAACAACAATCTCTCAAATAAGAGAAAAGGAAGCAAAAGCAGAACTGCTGGGCTGGATCGTGTCCCTGAATTAGGTATTACATATAATCCTAGTGGCTGCATTTACCAGTTCTTCACAGGCCTCCTGCAGCAGCAGCTGTGCTGGTCCAACTGTTCACCCCCCTCAGAAAGGGGAGAGTATTAAGAAAAGCTACTGGAGCCCCCTTATATTCTCGTGGGTTTCAATCAAGCATCACCGTATTTCTTCCCTCAAACTTCTCGTGACAATATCTGCTGGTGACTTGCCATTGCTGCTTTTCTTCCTCTAGAGGATCAAAATCCAATTTGGTACTTAAATTACTTTGTTCCACTCCACTGGTCTGTGCCTCTTTTAAAAATCTTCNCCATTGCTGCTTTTCTTCCTCTAGAGGATCAAAATCCAATTTGGTACTTAAATTACTTTGTTCCACTCCACTGGTCTGTGCCTCTTTTAAAAATCTTCCAGGAATGCTCTTGTCCTTCTTGCAAAATCAGACTTTGCTTTTCTCCTATAAACAAACAAATGAAAATCCCAACTCTTCCCCACATCCCCTTTTCAAAAATATAATCATGATCATTTGTATCAGGAGAATTATTTAGCAGTCTCCAGTCTTAGTACAGCTTTTGTTGAGAAAACTGTAGCTTATATGACTCTGAAGTGTTTATTAGAAAGCTTTCAAAAAGAGATCTTCATTTCAGGAAAAGAAAAATTGTTCAGTTTAGCAAATACAGATGTTCACAGCAGAGAGACTGAAACAGTTAAAAATGATCCTAGGGAGCAAGCAGCTCACAGAGTTAGCAAAATAATCATCTTTTTCCTTTCTTTTACAGAAGAACACTAATAGCTGCTCTGGTTTCCACACTTACTGAGACAGATTTTGTTGTGTGGTCTTGGTTTTGCTTTTTTTTTTTTTTCTCTATTGCTCCACACAGGTTTTAATTAGTGCTTCTCCTTGGCTACAAGTGCTTCATTTTGAAATACAAAGCTCTTCAAAAAAACAAAAAACCCCAAAAAAACCACCCCAAAAAACCAAAACCCCCAACACCACATCACTGGAGGGGAAAATGTGAAGTGATACAGTGCAGCTGCAGCAATCTAGTTCTGCTGTTGTCCTCCCCCTCCCCAAATCGTCTGCATAATTTCAATGGTTAGTCGATGAACCTTTGGCAGGCCTTCTTCCACCGGCAGGCAGTGCACCACATATCTCTGTTCTCCATCCCATAGACCTTCCGACACTTTTTCCCCTCCCCTCTAGGCTTCCTGTCAGAGAGAAAGGGAGGCTCGTTAACAAGATGCTTCAGTAGGTTTGCTTTTCACCCTAAGACCAGGACAACAAACTCACTGGAGGCAGAGAACCCTGGGCCTTAAATGGGATTTGGGCTGTTTCCATTCCAGCTGGGGGCTGATGAAGCAACAGACACATGTAGGGCCATGACTCCATCGCTCTCAGGGACCAGGCCTTCTCCTTGCCTGGCTTCCACAGCTTCTGCAGCAGGTGCTGAGCCTGCTCCTCTGCTCCTGGGATCATCCCAGCAACATACAGCCCTGACTTTAGCCAGCAACTAAAGCTGGACTACATAAATTATACTTCAGCCACATGAAGTGCCAAGCTGTAATGGGCAGTCATAGCTGTTCCTCAATACAGGCAAGGCTGCATCAGGCTAAAGTGCGGCAGAGCTGTGGTAAAAATGTCTGGGATAGCTCAGAGCAGCAGACCTTGACCACCAGCAGGTATCAGCTGTGCCAAAGCAGAGAAAAGCTACCAGCTCCTAACTTTGCTGGTCCTTCCTGCACAGTTTGCTCTGAGCTCTCTGACTGAAAACCAACGAAGTGATTGGAAAGTTTTAACCCTTGCTCTTACTTGCAGCACATTCTTGTGTGCACCTTCTCTGTGGTCCTCAAAGCCAGCAAGGTGGGCAGCCCCTGCTTTTAATGCTGTAACAATTGTCCTGTTTTCCATCTTACAACCACCCTCAAAAGATCACAAGTCTAGAAAATGATTCAAGTTACTGTTAAAATGGATTTTGTTTTTATTCAACACACAGCAAGACAGCAAACCTGAAAAGCAATGCTCCACTAAGCAGTCCAACATTCACTACAGCAATGCCATCTGTCCTGGCATCTTTAAATAAAGTAACTGTACCAAAAGAACTGTTTAATACCTGTTTTACATGTTGCATGGCACACATGGGAGTTGCCTGGTGATTCCTCTTTTGCATGCCTACACATTTTTTGATTACTGAACATTAGTTAATGGGCACAATCCATGACTTGGGAAGATCCCAAGTTTGGTTTGTAGCATATGCAATGATCTGAGAGTCATGAAGAAAATGAAAAGCATGAAATCTTCTTTTTGTGTCATTTTAGGGTACAGTCACCTTTAGGACTATTAGAAATAAGGAGTTTCTTTACTGTAAGAAATTTAGCATTACAGTTTGATTTTTTAACTTTTTGAACTCTTTAGAAGTAAATTCTGGTCAAATATCAGTTAGATTTAATGGTAATGAATGCAGCTTATGCCTAGGAAGACAAAGCATAAAAAGCTTGGCCTTGATCTAATTTATTGTAAGACAGGGCTTCTTATAGTTCAATTGAAGCCAAATACCATTCTGACTGAGTGGTGATAAACATATAAGACAGTCCAGCCTTTCAGGGAAAAGTGCAAAGCCAGACAGTGCAGCTGAACTTTGATGGTAGTGAAAAGAGAAATAGGTTCTGAATGCTTACTTTGAAGTGCTCTAGCAAGAACCTGCCTGACAAGTGCAATCAGGGTTGGAGGTGGGCTTTTTCTCTTTCTCTGGCCACTGACATCTTATTTACTGAATGCCCTCCAGGTTGTGAGGCTGTAGTGTGTCAGCAGGAGCTAATGGTCCCATACCTCAAGCCAAATGCTACTCTAGGCGGTGATGAAAGAACTGTGTGGGACTGCTTCTGCTCTCCACTCCCTGCAGGACGATTATGGGTTGGTGAGACCTGTCAATACAGACAAAAAAGCTGCTTATGAAGAACATACACATATGAATGCAGTATAAATACTTTTTCCCAGAAAATACAAATTATGCTGCATGGTGGCAAGGATACCCAGGAAAGGTGACTATATAACATACAAATGTAATTGAGCACTAAGTTCATTTAGCATTAGGTACATTGCATCATCAGCTTCTCTTTGTTTCCCTGTGTTTTCAGTCATCCTCCTAGACCAAACCAAAATACAGATCAGCATCACTGCAGGTTTTGGTAAAGACAAGAAACACATTCATTCTTATTTAAAAATTCTGAATAGCTCTTAGGAAAACCTTCTCCAATTTAAGCAAAGAAAGTAACTGGGAAAATAAACTCTGTTCTGTGCTGAGATCGATACCAATAATCTCACATGAAATAAAGGGATTTCACTTGTTGCTCCTGTCTGTGACTTGGCATTCTTTGTGGAGAGACAACTTGGAGAAGCAGGTTTGTTGAAAAGCACGTACAATGTGGCCCCTTGAGCTCTAACAGGCAAGGAGTACAGTGTAGCCCTTCTGATCAAAGTTGACAACAAGATGTATCTCCTTACTCTGCAGAGTAAACCTTCTCAGCAGGTGTCCTCTTTGTGAATGTTTCCAAGGGAAGGGTACTTTGGTCTTCTGAGACTTTCCAAAGAAGTCTCCAACATGAGCAGGGGGAGTGGCAACATCATTCAAGTAATCACATGGCATAAACCTTGGCCTTAAATAATACCTAAATTATTTTACTATGGTCTTATTCTGCTCCTATGTGAAGGACACAATCTCTAAAATATCAGAAAAAAATCCTAAACACTCATTTTCTGTTGTATATTGAATGTAGCAAGCTTCATTTGGGCATCCAGTGCACAGTCAGCCTCCTGCCGCCAGGAGCTGCAGATATGGTCACAGTTCTCTGCACTGCTATGACTTTTCCCTCCTGCCCTTTTGAAGTCTTACAATATTTGGAAGAGAGGGAACTGACTGACCTCACTCGCAGAGAATTACTGTATGTGCTTTGATTTTTGATACAAAGTCTATTTTAAAGCTACTCCATAGCAGCAAAAAACTAATGCTTGTAATTGAGTGCAGACACTCTTTCAACTTTTACTCTTGTCTGGTAGCAAGAGAAATTTCTGATTTAACTGCATATGTGGCTCACACTCTGAACAAACTTAGACCATTACTGATATATGAAATATACTTGAAAAACTTGGAAGAAATTTCTTCTCTCTCTGCCAGCTTACCATGTACTGTACATCCAGAGACCACACTAGCTCTTTTTATTCTATCCCTTCAGAATACTAAGGGCAGTTTGTTCTCTGCTATTTTTTTTCCAAATTGCTATCAACCACCTTCCTTGTTTTACCTAAGACTGATTGAAACACTGAAAATAAAATGCAAAGCAAGAGCACTTTTTGTAGTATTTGGCATTCACCAGACAGACACTGTACAGTTTTGAGTCATTACCAGTAACCAGAGATCTCCAGTTATTGTGCTAGGGTTCAGAATCATTTTTACACCCGGAAATTGTTATGTGTCTACCACTAGTAACTGACACTCAATATATTAGCTGGTTGTCATTGAACAGAGGAGTACTTGGATGGCCTCCTATGTTATAAGCAATTATCTTGCTCACTTCTAAACAGATCAGGCTGGAGCAGTAATTGCAGTGTGCGGACTCCTCCCTCGCATTCTCCTGAGAGGGTCTCTGCACGACGGTTCCACAGACGGGCACACCAAGGCAGCTGAACAGCACTGAAGCTGAGCTTTCCAAGGCAGCTGAACAGCACTGAAGCTGAGCTTTCCAAGGCAGCTGAACAGCTCTGAAGCTGGGCTTTAGTGTATTTCAATAAGCTCTGCAGCAGCTCTAAACAATACCAGTCAGCTGTTCTCTGCAGGGAACACTAAGAGCAGATTAAGAGCAAGCCCTGAGAAGGCAATCCCTGCCCTTGGAGGCTTTTCATGTCTGAAGTGCTGTCTAATGCAGAGTAAAGTAACACTGTTTGTTTGAAGCAACGACCTGGAGTTTCCAGTTACAACTCCTTGGGGAGGAAAGTCTGGTTACAGAGAAGATTTGTGATCTGTAAACATCAGATTATCAAAGATCTTGCCTGTTCAACCTTTTTGGGTCTTATGAGCAGGCAGATAAAAGTCAGTATCAAACGGCAGAGATCACACTGACATTCAGGAAGACTTTTACCCTACATAACATAAATGTGGAAGTACATGGTCATTATGTTAAGTCCTCCACTACCAAGACATATGGACTTCACCATGGCTTATCCCATCTGCATCATGTAATTCACTCTCCTCGTGCATCCCTAGGCTGTGGCTGATTTGTTCCCCTAGTTCAGTCTCAATTGGTAGAACAAACATCAGGCTCTGCTTTCTGCTTCATGCAGAGAGCACCTCGCAATGACTGTTTCAATATTCAACCCATTCCAATGCTATTAGTAACATGAAAAAATGTGTAGATCTATGCACTTTTTCAAATCTGTACCTAATCTTTTCCTGCTCAGTGGTTTGTCCAGGCCAGAAAAGTATTCCAAAGCCATTTAGAAAACTGCATAAATATTAAGGGTCAGGCAAAAAGTAATGGTTTGGACTTACTTTTTGGAGCTCCCTTGAGTGCTACAGAGTTGCATCTCATCTCAGGGACTGTGTATGTCACAACTGCATGAGTTTGTTATGCTGGCTCTGTCACATAGTCTGGGCTTAAATAAACCCCAACAGAGGAGAAAAGTCTGAATGTAGGTGAAGTACCAACACTCAGTGTAAGGGTGGGAATTGCCAGACCCCTGTTTTTGTAAAGCAATATCTAATTTACTTTGAAACAGAAATAAAACTTTAATTTAATATACAGGTATTTAACATAAATTTGCATTTGCACCGTCACAGCACATAATTTTTCACTGCAGGCAAGCCTTGGTAATTCATAAATGATCACACACTGACAAAGTAGTCAAATGTGTACAAACCTGGAAGGTTTTTTTCTTCTTATTTTTTTTCTTTGTTAAACAGTCTTATAAATGTTGTTAGAGCTATAATGGCAGTTCAGCAGTTCACATGGTTCCCTGAGCAGTTTATAATTCTGCATCACTGCTTTCCCAGGTTTTTGTATTGAGATTGCTTTCAAATTGTACTTAAATCATTGCCATCTCCACAGAATTCTCAGAAAGTGATTTAGCATTTCTTAAATTCTATTGAGAACTCTCCACTCTACAGCCACAGATCAGCGTTGTTGCCTGAACAAGTAAACTCGACGCACAACGTGTCTAATCCTGTCCTCTTAAGTGTCTGATTTACAATGTGACTAATTGCATTTTTAGATTCCCAACACTCCTGGCACCAGTTTCTGCTACTCCACAAAAGGAGCCAGTTTCATAATTACTCTGTATCAACCCCATTGTTGGGAAATCAAATTCTCAGGGAACTTTGCGGATAGCACACTCTGTCAAGGCACTCTTGTTGAAATTGCTGCCAGCATGATGTCTTTCACTGTTAGTTGTTCCTTGATGGAATTTAATAAATATTCATTGGCAGAGTGCAGTGTAATTGATTCAGTCACTTTCATTTTTATCAGCTCTGCAGGATGCCACAGCCTCTGCAGAAAATCTCCAAGATTTGCCAAAGGTTGACAGTAAGAAGCTTTGGAGATTCACTTGGTGAAAAGAAGGGAGGGAAATAGTATCTCTTATCGCCTTGTCTAATATTCACTGTCAGGAGAAAAAAAGCTATATGGTTCTTTGGATGAGCAATGTGCCTTATATAACACACTTTAAAAATTCATAAATTCATAAAGTGTAATATTAAATGATATGTTATGATATCAAGAAGGTTTATGATTAGAGAGTATCAATTTATCACGGAAACAGTGCTTTCCAATAAAATGAGGATACTTTACATTAATATTTATTTATATTCATCATAGAGAAGATTTCCCACTACTCATAAACAGTGATTTACATTTACATTCAGCAACCCCCACACCAGACACTATGAGCCAAATCCCTTGCAACTCTTCATAAAGGTTTTTCACTCCCCCCACAGTACCCACACTACACTGTGGTACATTTAGAACGACTCAATTCTGTGTTTAAGCAAACATCACATTTCTGCACTCCTGTTCATAGAATTAGGCCTTGTACAGCAGCTCTTTTGAAGAAAAGGTCAGTGTTGAATTTCCATCTAATACTTCCTCATTACAAAGCTGTTAAACTGCAATATATATTGACAACAAAATGCAACAGATACCTAACATATTTTCTGTATAAACCAACATTTTTCTGCTATCAGTAGGAGCTATATACTTGTAGCCTCCTAAAGTGGGACTTTGCATTTCATCTTATTGTTTCTTCCAGCTGCCTTTCGAATATGCTTCATCTGCAGAATTCATGTAGGTAACAGCCCCACTGCCTGAATCCAACTGGCCTGTTAGCATAACCCTCACCAGGCTGATTTTCCATCTAGTTTTTAAAGAAATCTCTTAGTGGCACAAAAAGAAGCACGTAGTGCCAAGCTCTGCACCTACCAGAATGTTCTTTTGTAAATATATAGTTTAAAAAATATATACTATAGATTCAATTATCTGTTTGTAGACACTGATGCAAGAATAACCTAACTGTCCTGATAAAGAGAGTAACAAAGTTGTTAAAAATAGCCATGCTGGCAAACTGAGGCACAAGTTCTATTTGTTTCTTTTTGGTATCTGTTATGTCACATTTACTTCTATAATTACACACTGTGAAACAAAGCAAAAAGACCTAAACCCCCTTTTTTCTCCCCTTCTTTCCTTTTTTGATGTGCACTTACTGGAATGCCGGTGAAGGTAACTGGAGGCGACTGCCAGGAGATGCTAAAGCTACTGCCATTGGGAGTGAATTTTGCTGACCCTGGAATGTTCACCGGAGGAGTGGCCTGGGGGAAAAGAAAGTATTATTCCAGCAAGAAGAACCATTCCTCTTCCAAAACATTTCAAAGGATCTTTCATTCTTTGAAATGATAAATCTGAGAGATTTTCCAAGGTATAAAACAACTCCATGGTGACAAGCATTTTACCCTTGTGAGAGGGATAATCATGGATAAGCTAGTAAGGAAGGGACAGTTATATATATACCACTGTTCCTAAACCTTATTTAGAGAAAGATGATTGCTCTCAAGAGAATCCACAGAAGACCTTTAAGAACTAGATCTGTTAAAAAACAGACAAAATCAAACATCACATAGAAGTAACTTTAAAAATAATGCCAGCAAGAAGCAAAAACTACTTCACAGATGATCACCTGTTCCACAGGGATAAACAAGGCCATACTCAAACTCATGGCAGTTGTTTTACACAATTTTAATGTGGAGAGCAAGGCCTCTTGTATGGAAGCAATCAACAGTAAGTGTTGGCCATTTCTCATTTATCAGATGAATGTTAAGAGTCATCCCAGTTAAAAGTTTTTCCTATTAAAAACAAGGAGCTGTAAATCATCCTTTGGATTCAAAAAACAGCTCTTGAGATACTAAGCTAAAGCATATATTTGAAGGACTCCTGAGCTCCTTGAACTCCTATGTTCTTCCCATCCAGGCTGGTGCTGCCCTGGGGTGCAAATGCGATAACCTGAGCTTAGACTGCAGAGCATCTTTCATCTTGTGCCTTTCCTTTGGTTTTCTCACTGAGCTATGAGTTTCCATGAATTCTTCCCTGCCTCTTTGTGAATTCCATTTAATTTTCGGAATCATGAAATTCATAGTTGTGCAGCTACCCTGCCTAGCAGGAGCGTGAGCAGCCAGCATGAACAAAGGCTCACTTTGACCCTTGAATTTCAAGCTGTCACCACAAAAAACCCTCCTTGGTTTAAACTTACAAAGAATTTGCTCAAATGAGTTTTCACTTCTGCCGTTCAGTTGACTGTACATGACAATAACACAATAAACTCAATTAAGCAGTGTTTGTGTTTGGGGCTACTGAAACTGTCTCACTGCTTCAGGAAGAGAGTGCTTCCTTGAGCCACCAGGCAGAGAGGAGTGATGACAATCTACAACCCTAGAGTCCCCATTAATCTTTCAAGTAAACAAGGGCTGAAGCAATCCCCTAGAGCCTTTCCAGGAGAAGGAAAGCGAGACCACCAGATGCCTCTATGTATGGCAGTGATGCTCTGTGGGCTGCCAAGCTGCTGACAGCTCCAAGAGAATCCACACAGACATGCAGAGCAAACATCCCCTGAGCTCCATAAAATATAAAAATCTCTCTGAAAGGCATCAAGAACAATTTGGCAACTTCAGATGGTACCAGTAGTTCTTCATCACAATCCTGTTCAGATGGGAAGGAGTGAATGATCACAGGGCTCCAGAGAGAGAGAACTGGAGAGAGCTGGATGAGCAGTGAGGCAGCATTGCCTCTGCTCAGCATCCCACAAGGATGGCAGCTGCTCAAACTCAGGGTCAGCACAGCAACTTCCTCAGATATTTGAGTAAGACCTGGAAGGGAAGTCCTAGGGGCTGAAAGAGCCTGCCTGTAGTTCCTCTGTAGTTAAATTTAACAGGTACAGAAAATAGTTTTGTAAAGAAACATGATGTTTAAAACAGACACAATTTGCAGTTGCTTAAAATACCACAGTGCTCAATTCCTTTTTCTCAGTGCCTAAATACCTACCTCAGACATGATCAGACTTACACAGTCAGTCACCTTGTTCATTTGTTTCCCAGATGTGCATCTTTGCTTTTCAAGCACAGTCAGCTTTTTCAGGCTAACATTTTAGTCAATCTCTTCCATAAGGAAAACAACCATAACTTTACAACCAACTGAAGAATTTCTATACCCCAACCTCAATTTGCTTAGAGACCTCCATGTAACTGCCAATCAAAACATATTCATGAATAATTTGTATTTATTTATTTATTTGTGTTAACATTACCCTTATATCTCAAATAGCCTGTGCTCATCCTCTTCCCCTCTCATGCTTGTCCTCTTACTTTCTTCCTGGGCAGCAATTCCATCCTCCCCTTGTCCCTTGCTTTGCCTGAGCTATCAGCCCCAGGGCTGGAGAGGTTACCCACATCCTCCCTGCCCTCTTTCTGCAATACTGATGACATTCTTTCTACTTCTGGTTGGAGCTCATTACATTAAATGTGGCTGACCAGAACTCTACTCAGGATTTCAGCTGAAGTTATGTGGGGGTCTTGTATAATAGCATTAAAAAAACCCTGTCTCTCCTAAGTATTTCTTATCCAAGAGAGCTGACAACTATTTTTCTCCCCTTCACAGCTCTATTGTTGTTGGCTCACAGTCATTCTGTGCTTGACTAATGAACATAGGTTTCCTTCTTACATAATTTTATAACTACCCTAGTTTATAGCAGAAAAATCTCATTAGTTCTCTAGATGCAGGACTTTGCATGTTCTGACATTAAACTGCATCCAAAACCTATTATTCTTAAGATCACCCTGTCATATATGCCTGATCTATAACTCCCTTACTGCTGATGTCTCCCAGGTTTGTTATCAGTGAAGTTTATTATAGTATTTGTGTATTACCAAAATGATTTAATGAAAATGAGATCAGGGCCAAGAGCAGTTTTTCATTTAACTCTACTAATGACATTCAAAAGCCCTTTCAAAACAACTCACTGCTGTTCTTCCATGACTTTCCAGCTCTTTCTCCCACACTAAATTTAATCTCTAGTTTAACAAATATTGCCTATATGTTTTAAGATCAAATATTCTCCTTGAATTCAGAGGGTCTTGTTCTTTTGCTTCCTATATTGTTCTAGTATCATCTTTCTCTGGGGTTCCCCTAGTGCAGTTCGTCTCAACTGCTGTACTTTCCAGAATTTCTTCTTTATTATTCCACATCTTTCCTCACCCATAGGACTGGGTCAGGGAAGAGCAACAGGACTTGCCTCATTTTCCTCATATCTTTCTCACTACAAGTAGTCTGTTTGATGTTTGCCAGTCATAGAGGAAATGGCCATTAACAGATCTCTTTAGGATTCTTGTGGGAGCATTTGGGTTCTGTATTTTTCCTCCCTTTTTTTTAACAGAAATCTTGAAATGAACAATATTCAGTCTCCCTTATCCAAGGTCCTTGAGCTGCTCCCAATGAACTAATCTCCACTTTCTCTTCTGACTGCTGAGATTGGAATCTCCCCCCTGCCTCCTGGCCCTTCTTTCAGGGCTGGAGGGATCCTGGCAGAGGATGCCACTGACCTCCTCTACAGAAACCGCTTCCTTTGCCAGGACAGCTTGAATGCTTGAGCAGGGACCCTGCCTCCTGCTTCCAATTAGCAAGCTGTGAACAGTGTGGACTGTGTCACTCCTCACTGAAGAAATTAAGCATTGAAACCAGAGCAACCTGAAAAGCCCACGGGGCTGAGGCACTTGTAGTCTTGTGTCATGGAATAAATCAATTCAAATCCAATTCAAGGGCCTTAAACACTTGAATTAGGATTTCCTTAGGCAAGTGCTTTACTCAGAGGCTGCTTGTAAAAAAGGGCTGAGTGGGTCTCCAAACAGCAGGGCAGACTGTCATGACTGCAAATTCCAAATGAAGCAAAACCTGTCAGCAGCCTAGACTTGTTGCCTCACTCTCTGAGGCTTAAGCTACACTGAGAAGAAAGTTTTTCTCCTAGCTAGTTTCATCAGTCCCCAGGCTGGTGTGCTACCTGATGCAGCCAAGCTTCCACCCATGCTTTCCAACATGCACAAAAGTCTAAAACAAGCCTGTGAATTCTCTATAGCTCCCTCTGACCTTTTAGCAGGTGTGTTCCAAACACACCATGGAAGTTTTATCTGCACAATGCTATATATGATGGTTACTGAATCGGAAAAATTTAACAGAGTTCAGCTCTCCAGGGCATATGCAGGTCATGGACCACACTACTTCAAAGCCTCTATTCCTCTTTTCTTTTATGGTATCCAGACCAAAACATGTCAAGTTTTACTGCAGTTTTATAATTAATACTTTCTATCAAAACTTAGCTGGAATGTTTTAGGACAGCAGTTTTTGCCCTTTGAACAGCCCTCCAAAAATAGGAAGATACAATATTTGCTTTTTCATTCTTCCTGCTCTACTTCACATCTGCAAACTGACATCTCACACTGTACAAAAAGAGGAAGTGAATTGTTCCTGGCATCCTTTAGGTACTTGTTGACACTTCAAGCAGAGCTTGTACTTGTTCAGTAAAAACAGAGCTGAAATGAAGACTCTGGGAGAGATTCAGCTGACTGGATGGGAATTTTTACAGTGCAGGAAACCCCATCTGAGCACATCACCTTGGGTTCTCCTTATGGTCAGTGAAAGTTGAACTGATGTAGGCAGTGGGATACACAGATCAATTCCTCTCAACCTGAAGTATGCACCTATGTGTGCCTGGTTAAATAGCACCCCCAAAATCCACCAGCTGCGGTGGGCACACAAACAAACAAGCAATGAGCTCAGAAGAACACATCTCAATTTAAATTACAAAAATGCCTTTGACTGCCCTGAAAACCTTTCAGCCCATTAAAACCCAGCATGGTGATGTGACACTTCCTTACACATTAGGGACATTAGTGACACCACTGGTGATACCTGGTAAGCATGGTCCGTGTGTACGAGGTAGAGGTTGGTAGGAGCTGAGCGGCTCAGAGGTGTCATCAATTTAGTCTCGGTTTTGGCACAGGAAGTTTCAGGACGGATTGTGTCTTGGGTGGGAAAGGAGGGAGGAGATGCTAAAGATGGAGAGACTGGGGAAAGACTGCTTAAGCCATCAGCTACTGAGTCCGTGTTGAGCCTGATTTCTGTGTAGTAAAAATCCTCCTCTCCATCACTGTAGTCAGACTCTCCTACACGTCTGCATCAAGAGAAAGAAATAAGAATTGATTAAATGAAAGCAAGAACCTGAGAAAAATTTTAACTTCCAGATGCATGAGCAAACACATTCATTTGCAGTTTCAACCCTTCCTACTTTATCTGCATTCTGGCTGCAGGTAAGAGGGAGAGGAGAATCATCTAATCTGAAGGGCAAATAAGTAGGAATTACTTTTTCTCCCTCTCTGTGTTATTCTTGACAGATTCTTTCACCTTGGAGTAGATGTCTGAGTCCTTCATATCAAGTATCAGCTTCTCATTTGTAACTATTGTAAAGTCAACTTAAATCTCAATGCATTCTGTCTTCAGAAGTCACAGCAAAGATAATAGACACAGGCAAGATGTACTTCACTCGTTACAGCAAACAATATGCAATCTTATCAGAAGTTACTTAATTATACCCAATATAGTTATGACTGCCATTCACTGTAACTTTCTGTAGCATAAGGGAAGAATTTGCTAGAAAACAGTCTCACCATGCAACTCACTCAGACACAGAGAAAGGACTCATATGGGCTGGCTTGCCATGGCCAGGACTTTCTGGTCCTGCTCTCCAGAGGCACACTTACTGAAGGAGGGCATGGAGAAGTTTAATTGCCTTAAAGTTTCATCTGATGTGCATTTGAGCATGAGTGCTAACAGTGAAGAAGCCCAGTCAAAGCAGTAGCTAGTAGTAGTAGCTCCCAGTGGACTATACATTATCTTGAAGTCCAAACCATAACTTGTTGAGAGAACATAGGTCCAGCAGCTTTGAAAGGCTCTACCAGAAGTACCATCCACAAGAATGTAGCCAGTCACTACTCTCTCCAGAAAAGTTTCTAACTTCAGCAAATTCCAGAAAGGTTTTGCTATTTACTTCTCCCTCTCCCACACCACAAAGAGGATGTCCCTGTAATATAAAGCACAAATCAACACTCCTAACTGCATTTTGAGAGAGATTTTCTCTGTTTCCCACAGCTTTACTCTTAAGCCCAACGGTAATAGCTGACCTTTTCAAGACCATCCTGAGCTCCAGACCTTTCTTGTGGTGGCTTTAATTTTTAAGCAGTGGGTGACACAGACCTACACAACAGAGATGTATTTTCACCTAACAGGTGAAGACTGTGAGTCCCCACTGTAATTATATACGTGACAGGTACATCACTCAGCGAATTGCACAGGAGAGTTCAGTTGCAAACTAAAGCTGAAATAAACTTGTGTCCTAAGACATGAATTTGCTTTTGCTTCTAGTCCAAGTAATATACATGTGTGTCCTGGTTTCATCTGGGCTGGAGTTAATTTTCTTCCAAGTCGCTGGCACAGAGATGTCTTTTGTATTTAGGATGAGAAGAGTGTTAAGAGTGTTGGTAACAGACTGATATTTTAGTTGATGCTGAGCAGTGCTTACTCTAAATCAAGAACTTTTCAGTTTCCCATACTCTGCCAGTGAGCAGGAGCACAAGAAGCTGGGAGGGGGCATGGCCAGGACAAACTACAGAATGTCATGTTCAGTAAATACGCTGGAGAGAGTTAGCTGGGAGGTGCTGATCACTACCTGGGACAGGCTGGGCATTGGTCAGCAGGTGGTGAGAAACTGTAATGTGCATCACTTGTTTCTCTTCAGTTCTATTTCTCTCTCCCCTTTCCATGTAAGTATTAGAGTCATTAGTATCACTAATTATTATTATTATCATTAGTTATTATTATCATTAGTGTTACTAGTTTTATTTTGTTTAAGACATTAAACTGTTTTTGTCTCAACCCATGAGGTTTACTCTTTATTCCTTTGATTCTTCTCCCTCCCAGAGAAGGAAGGGGATAGTGAAGTGAGCAGCTTTGTGGTACTTAGCTGCTGACTGGGGTGAAACCATGACAACATGCAGCTCAGTTTCCTTTTTCTTTTAGGTTTCTTATGTGGTTTGTGGTTTTGGCGGGGTTTTTTTTTTTGGTATTAGGTTTTTTTTGGCATTAATTCAACTCAGAACTGACACAAGCACCTGACCTGATGTGAAACAAAGCTGAAAAGCATTCATGCAGGACCCTGAACCTGTCTACCACAGAGTGCCATCCTGGACAGGATGTGCAGACAGCACATACGATGTAATGGCACTGAGCTGTGCAGCTGACAGGGAAGTGCAGCGCGACCTCGAGCTCCGTTTGACCTCCTAGCAAAGCTGACAGAATTTCAAGAAAGAAAGTGCCTCACTGTTAGAATAAGCACTCATTCACCTTGACACACTATTCTGCAATTTCCTCAGAAACCTGGGGATATGAGACAGAGAAGCCAAGGACAATCCAGCTCATCTCTCCAGCCGAGGGCAATTGCTCCTCTTCTACAGCAAATCCTAATGACTTCCAAAGAGATTGCTCTCTTACCCAAGGTGAATGGTCCGTATGTGTTTCTGAATCCCTGCAGCTGTGCTCAGTACCTTCCCACAGTTCTTCCACAGGCATTTGAACATCACCTTCATGGAGTTCTGAAAATTATGAGTAAAGCAACATTAGTTGTATGAAGTTGTAGGGATATTAGGAAAAATTTCCTCCCTGAAAGGGTTGTCAAGCATTGGAACAGGTTGCCCAGGGAAATGGCTGACTCACCAACCCTGGAGGTATTTAAAACACTTGGAAATGTGTTGCTTGGGAACATGGTTTAGTGCTGGACTTGGCAGTGCTGGGTTAAGGGCTGAACATTTCTGGACTCTGTAATTCTATGAATGTAGAAAAAACCCCAAACTACCCAAAACAGATAAACAGTTACAAAACACTGTGAAGGTTCAGAGCCTTTGACTCCAAATTTGTAATGATCTAATAGTCTCTTGTCAAGTGTGTCACCCTACTGAATTCAAGACAATCCCAGTAAAAAGCTGCAGGAGCAGCTTGTGACAAAACTTTACCTCTCTCTGTTCATTGCCAACACTTCCATTTTTAAGTTTCAGTCCCTCCACTAAGGGAGGTAGATGATATAAAAACTTCCTACACTCAAAAAAAACCCTGATGAGGACTTCTCACTTAATCCAAGGCACCTTCTTAAATTAAGGTCTTTTCAAAGCAAGTTCTTATGAATGCTTCTGCTCGTGATAGTTGCAGCACAAAAATTGCTGTACCAGAAAAAACCATAGCTTCTCTTATGTCAATATTCGCCATGAGCTGACACAATCTGCTTTTGTTTCACTCAGAAGCTGCTGTGGATCTTACTCAGACAAGAGAATGAGAAGTTATCAGTCTGTGTTCAATATTTCAAAAAAATATGGGTATAATCTCAATTAAATATTCTTTTTATATTCTTTAATATAACTTCATTGATCCCCACTGAGTTATCATTGATTTAGAGCACAGCCAACAAGGTTATAACTAGGCCAATCTTCAACATTTTGAAGACTCTGGAGAAAAGTAGTCTTAAAACAACACAGATGTTACAAACTCTAGAGATATTTAAAAGCTAATTTTACCCGAAAATGAAACTGATTTTGTACAGTTTAAATAAAAAAAGAATTCTAAATAGCTTGTAATTCTCAAAAATAATTTTCACTATTATTACAGAACCCATTCTTAACACGAGGAAGAGCATAAAAATACTGTATTATTGTATAATTTTAGTTACAAATAAGATTAAGTTAATATAGTCATAAAAAACTCAATTAATAAAAAGTGGGGGGAGCAAACATATCCTAGAAGTTAAATACATTTCACTGGGGCTTGAACAAAAGCTGACTTGGTGCCTTCTTCAGTTTGGACCCTGCCAGTAGAAGGTTTCAGCATTTGCTAGAAAGATGATGAGAGAGAATATAACTTTAAAAAAAAATCTCAGCTGATGGGCTTTTTAAAATACAAGTTGATTGTAGCAGCATATTCTCATAGCTACCCTGCAGTCTAACATCTCCTATTTTAAAGTATGAATGTTAAGGGCTTTGAGATTTGAGGTACCTGATCATACTGTTTGTATGGAAAACTTCTACTTTGGAGTAAATTGCATGTAAATCACCTCTCTATTTATTTGATAATACAGCTATCAGTCAAACAGATACAGAACTTTTTCTTTTCTCAAATTAAATATAATTTATCTGGCAATTCTGACTGATACTTTTCTTACTTGGTAATATAATACTAAATACTACCATCAGCTCAAAAACACTCAACCAACCACCAACTATGGCAACAAGACCAAGGCTGTGCTTATAACTGACATCCTAGGAATTCCAGTATGACATCATGAACACCATATGCATCTTTATGAACACAGAATGGTTTAATATCCATCCCTAGTTTGATGGTAAAATCAGTCTCCTAGCTCCACTGTGGTTTTGGATTTACTGTCAGTGGTAGGCGTTTGCAAAAACCCCTGCACTTTTAACATAATCAAGTGAAAGTTCACTCAGTAGAAATAAGGAACGTGCTTACATTTTTTCCATTTCCTTTCCAAAAATTACCTTTTCTGGCTTAATGTTTTATTTAAGAAAATAATGGAACATAAATGGTTTGGTGAGGAATAACTATCTTAGAGGAAACTTTTAAGCAAATAGTAAGGTTACCAATCACTCTATTTCCAGGTTTACTCCTTCTGACTTTTGTAGCCCTGAAGAAGAAATAACATGAACATTTTTGTTTCAGCTTCTAAAGGTATTAACTTGTACTCAGATCAAGTACAATACTGGAGACAGAATAAAGAAAAAAACCCGCAGGAAAGCAAGTTAATTTATAAAACCAAGTTTGGCATGGAATGTTACTGTTTATCTAAATAAAACATTTGCCACACAAAGCAAAATCCCTGTGAACCAGAACAGATAGTGTAATGGACCTATGGTGGGTACATAAATAGAAATATTTGAAATCAACTTAGAAAACAATAAAGATGGCAGCTGCAAACCCATCTGTTTCATCATAGCTGAGCAGAAAGAGTGGTGCTAATAAGATGAAGGCTGACTGAGAAGTAAAAGGCAAACCAGGACACTTCTGCACTCCTACTCCTCCTGTCCCACACGCCCCCAAATTATCTCTCTGTTTAGTGTACTGCTCAGCTCCAACTTCTAATTTATTATAACAAAGGTGTCCTTCAAAATACTTTTTTCCTTCTTAGTGACATGCACAAACATTTTCACCCCTTTCCCATGAACAAGGGAAGAACTGCATGGGTCAGCAAATAAGCAGCTTCTGGAGCAAGAGGATAAATCTGAACAGGTTTAAACAATCATTAAAACTTCTTCCTGCTGGTGATGAAGCAATTAACTGTCTCAGACTGAGCCAGAAACAAATTCACTAAGGGAATAAATTCGCTGTTTTTTCTCCTTACAAAAAGCCCTTTTACATCTTGCTATGTAAAATCTGTCCTGTTGTGTTGGGAGGGAAGGAAACTTGGACTAGTGCCATGTCTTTGTTTTCTTTTTCTTCCAGAGAAGCTCGCTGGCTAGCAACGGTGCTTTTTTGGGGTTAGTTTTGGACCTTTTTCTTTTATGTCATGTTTTATTTAGCCTGCATGTGCACTCCAACTGAGGATAAATTTGGCTAATGCTAATACTATACCAAAAGCCATCGGGTTTGAGCTCTCTCTCTCCTTTTTTCACTCCATATGTTTGTGCAGAGAAAGCTTCACAGTATTAAGGTATCTAACATGCTGTCAGACAAATAGTACTTTAAGGGAACAAGCAGTATTAAGGCCACAGTCAGTTTTTGTGATGACATGTAAAGGCTGCCTGTTGCATCCTGCACACGAGAATTTGTCAAAGTAGGACAGAAATCCCTTGAATGGCCAGAGGCAACACCTTCTGGAAATCACTCTAGTGTTTTCTGAGCAGGAGGCTCTGTAGCACCTCACCATCTGGCAGGAAATATGTGGTGCTGATGGCAGCATGTGTGTGCAGGAGGTGACCACGTTGAATGAGACACAGTGACTAGGCGAAGTCCCTACGTTAAGGAAGGATACACAAGCAGAGCTATTTGGGTGACCTGTTTCTTTCTCAAAGTAAGCCTACCAACATCCTCTCTACCTGTAAGTATGGAATTTAACATGAGGCTAACCTTTCTCTTCCTAGGGATGGGTTCATCGAAGAGAAGGTTGCTTGTTTCACCTTCATCAATACCATCGTCTGGCTGGGAAGGGGTCCGAAAAGCTTTGAAGCTATCAGCTGACAGAGGTGGAGATGGGGTGGATGGGTTAGACTGGTCACTGGGAGCATTCCAGCTCCAGTATCCACTGCTGCTGGTACTAGAAGGCACAAATCCTCCTTCTTTCCAAGATCCGTTCAGGGATTCTGTCAGGAACAACAACAGCTATTATTAGAACAGTATCACTGTGACAGTGCTAAGGAGCTCTTTCTTCTAAGGTTTAGATGCCATGTTGGTAATTAACTGTACATTCAGTAAAGGAAAGTGAAAGCATCGGATGTAGAGAGGACAGCCATATCTAACCCACTGCACACAAATTACATATTCCACACTTGATTTTTTATTTTATTTAAAACAAACAAACACACAAAAGCAGCAAAGTATTTTTCTAAAAAGAAATGTTGCATTTGAAAAGATAACCTGTTCTGGAGCATAAACAGCAATAAACAGTCAGATATTGCATGCATGATTTAAGGAAAACATTTAAATTGACCTTTAAAGGTCCCTGCCAACCCAGACTATTCTATGATTCTAAATACATCCTCAACTTTCAACAGGAACACAAGACTGTGATGTGGCACCAAAGCAAGCTCCAAGCCACTGTAGGGCCAACAGGAGATCCCCTGGAAGGGGACATACACTGTGAGCCCCAGAACACTATGCAGATCCACAAAAACATGACCCTCTTTCCAGTACTGAAACACCAAAGGAAACCACAGTTCCATTCTGTGCTGTTATGATCTCTCAATGCACACGCCTCTGCCTAATCTGAATCTCTGCATGAAGTGGTATGTACCCCTAGGGACATACAGGTTTACAGGCATCTGGTCTCAGAAGTGGATCACCTCCACACCTACTTGCTGGAGGAACTGCCTCCTCAGTGCAGCAGTTCCCCTGACATTACGTGGTAAGGAGACACTCCCAACCACAGCTTACACTCTGCAACACCATGGGTGGGAGTAACAGCACTGCCTGTGCAGTCTGAGGCACAGCCTGAGCCACACTCCACAACCAGAGGCCCTCAGGCATCACACACCAGCATGTTGCCCTTGCCAGTCCCCAGAGGGCTCCTGGCAGCAGAGGAGGTTGCAGGTCACTGGCTCAGTAAAGGCATGGCCTGAGCACACCCAGGGTGCAGCCACAGGCAGCTCTGCCAGCAGCCTCCAGTTCTCACAGGGCTGGGGCAAATGTGCAGGGACAGGTTAGGTGTGGCTGCTCCCTAACTCAGGCACTGAAGCTTTTCCCAATGACACTATAGGTGCTTGAGTATTGTGCAAGACCCGTGATTTTGGAGCTGGCAAGCAAATAACATTTTAATCTGTTCATGAAACAATATTTAAATGTGAGACAAGTCTTTTCAAGCCAGTGCCAGTCTTTAAAGGATCTGCAGAAGTCACTCCTTCATTCCTTCTCAATTTCTTATAGATAAATTTAACTAATGATATTGGCAAGAAAGTGAGCTGTCAAAAGCTTACCCCCAAACCAATAAATTTTTGGTTTTCTTCTCCTATTTCAGTTGGGTTTGGACAAATCCTTAATGATTAACATCAGCTGCTCAAAAATACAGAACGCAGTGCCCCCTAGAGTAGGCAGAGGTACTGATTTACTGATCAGGACCACACAGCATAAATGGAATTGAACCCCTCCACCCCTCCCAGTTCCTCTTTGGAAAAGGACATACACATTTCTGGTAGCTCCTAATTGAACATATAAAAATGTCATGTTTTGTCTCATGATTGCAACCTTCATGTGACTGTAATGAAGGTGGGTGCCAATTCTTCTAAATATTTGGTACTTCAGTCTTGTGCCAAAGACAAAAAATACATCTGGTATCAACTTGTGACCTTAGCATAGCTTGAAATTTCCATGTCTTCAGAAAAACAAAGGAACACGATTTCAACTACTTTCTGACACAGTTATGGTGGTACTTTGTATTTTCAGTGTTTACAGCTTCTCCTCACCTTGCTCAGAAAGAGATGTAAATCAAGAACATTTTTTAAGTAGCATGGAAAAGACTGAATGAGGTTGACAACAGGAAAAAAAACCAAACACTGGTTCTCATTCATACTAACAAATCTGTCAATGTAAAAAAGTTTAATATATAAATAAATGCAACTTACTCTTATTTTGGGGCTCTTTTCACATTGCTGGAGTTGCGTGAAAGAGAACCAGACCAAATATTATTCAGCTGCAGAGAAACAAGGGCCAAACTCTGATCCAGTTTACAGTGGGTGATCATTCCCAGGAATTCCAGCATGGATCTGACTTTAATATTAATGCTAATGTTATTTTTTTTGTTTTTTTTTTAATTCTAGGCAAAATTCCATTTGTTTTAACAAATGTTCCTTTAATTATACCGCTACTTATTGCCCTTTTTTGGAAAAGCATGTTGAAAAAACTAATCACTAATACATTTGGTTGCTTGTATTACTAGGATCAGAGCCTAGCCTTGCAATACCAAATAAGCTTTAAATTATCAAGTCTTTAACACTGCTATTTAAGTCTTGGCTCAGGCAAAACTAAGATATTCAGGGAGAAGGTGCCCAAAACGAGCTTCAAAATTTTGTCTTTGACTACTGAAAACACGTGAATTACTTTTTCAGGCTAGTCTTCCCAGAATTTGGGAAACAAGCAGACAAGCTATATGAAGCAGTATCAAAGAGCACTCAGACTATGCTAAGAAATATCAAAGGCAGATAAACAGCCACCATTTACCTATTAGCAATTCAAAAGGGCTTGTTTGGAAGATCTTTCCAATCGACAGCTGCAGTTAATGTGCACTGCTGCTCCTGACAAGTGTCACCTGCTCAGACTGTCTAAGGTGGCAGATACTGCTTCACCCACAGCAGAGCAGCTCCCCAGGACAGGGGTGCAGCAGGGACATGTGTGTGCCTCAGCCACACCAAATCCCTGCCTGCCACATCAGCACAGATCCATCTTCAGCTGTGAGCTGAGCAGCTGGAGAGCAGGTGTGCTTTTACCCTTCTGCTGCCCTTTCCCAGGGGCTGGCAACATCCTGTCCTGAGGCATGACAGTCACCAGGGATGTCACTGCTTGAGGTTTCCCAGGGCTCCTCAGAGCAATAAACACTTCTAGCTTTCAACACTGGAAAGCACACGAACAAAGGCCATTGGGTGTTCATGGCCAGAATTCTAACTAGATGGATTAAACTTACATTTTTGAAAATAAATGGAAAAATCACAGTATTGACATTTGCTATGAATTCCTTTAAGAACATCATTCAGTGGATCATGCCTGTTCCTAAGAAGAAAAGCAAATATTCCTCAATCTTCCAGTTGAAAGTAGGAGAGCATCTAGTGATTTTTCAGCAGTTACAAGTGAGTAAGAAAAGTCAGTCATACAAACAATGCTGAGATACCCTAACAAGAGTGTCCTAATTTAAATTATTCCTTAAAATAGAACAGTCTTAAAAATTTATTGAAACTCCAGTCAATCTTGCACAGATCAATTATATTTCATTACCAATCTCTTTATTACCTGAAATTTTTAATATTTATTTGTGTGTTTTCTGCTATACCATGAAGCAGTCTTTAAAGGGATTATGGATCTGATGTAAGACCATCACAGAGTTACAAATAGCACAGGAACTGGAGGTACAGAGAGAAGCAGACCACTTGCTGTGCAGATTGCTACTGCATGGCCTCTCAGCCAAGGGCTGTGACCTGGAAGTGCTTTGCCTCATGGTGGCTTTGGGTAAAACCTGATTTCATTTCCTTGGAGTGGAGGACAAGACAAGAACAACTGCTATCATATTTCCTGGATATGGCATGCAGGACATGGTTTAGAGGTGAACATGGTGGAGGTGCCAGGTTGATGGCTGGACTTTGTGATCTTAGAGATCTTTCCCAATTCTAACCATTCTACAATTCTAGGACTGTATGTGTGCAAATGCAAACAAACTCTTTGAAAGATTAAGTGTTTCAGTGAGGTCAGGAGACTTTTTGAAGTGCTCATATCCTATTTATGGAATGGGTATCTCCCATTTCATAAACTGGAGCTGCTCTACAGTTGAAGAAAATGTTTCTTTTCATTTCTGCCAGTGCTGCACCAAAGACTCTGAGTAAGTTGGAGCAAAGCTCAGTATGATCCCCAAGATACCAGTAGACAGCCACTCACCATTTGTTCTCCACCATGGGCACAACTCCTGGAAACAAGCCCCCTGATAAAGGGCCCTGGCACCCCTTCCCGCAGCCCCTGGCTCCAAAGGCTTACCGTTGGGTCGGACAGGAGGGCTGCGGACCAAAGGGCTGGTGGACAAACTGGTGAGTACCATGGCTGCTGTTACTTTATCCATGTCCAGTTCTTCTGAAGATTTCCTGAAACACAGTGAGTGGGAGGCAGGAAACACATCAGCAAATATTTAACTTTTTTTAGTGTTTTTTTTTGTTGTTGTTGCTGTTTTTTAATACCAGCCCAAATCCTAAGCCAGCACAGTAATAAAAACAAGCCGCTGCGCAGAGTTGTCCAAGCATTGGTCTTCTGGCAACCTGAGCACATGAAGAGGCTTCTACAAGGAAACTCAGTGTAGACAGGAAAAGAAGTGGGAAAAGAGAATACATCTTTGTATGAAACTTTTGGGATTACTGTGACTCTCTCTTTGTTCCTTTTTCATTTTTCAGAATTTCAACTATTCATATTCTTTGAGCTAAATGTGTTCTTAAGGTTGTTTTCTTTTTCTTGGATGAAGACATAGAGATGCAAAATTGGGTGAGATTACTAGCAACATTAACAACATACACTAGTCTTTGTAGGGTAAAAAAACCCCATGAACTGTAACTAAGGGATGTGAGCTTGTTTCTTCTGCTTAACACTGTTAACCTTCCCATACTTCCTCCAAAAGACCGATTCTAAATTTTTCCTGGTCAGATTAAAACCCAAATATTTTAAATAGTTAGGAAAGTGGCATAAAAATGGTGCAGGAGGGGTAGGAGGGTGGGGGAGAGAGAGGAAGAGGGAGAGG
>VZRX01015132.1:85832-108631 GCA_013398075.1 Notiomystis cincta | reverse complement strand
AGGGGTGGGGGGAGAGGGGGAGGGGGGGAGAGAGAGAGAGAGAGAGAGAGAGAGAAAGTTGTTTTGCAGGTGTGATGGGTGCCTGAGCCAGCATGATGGCACAGGGGCCCACTGCTGCCTCAGTTTGGTCTTGCTGGGAACCTGTGTAAGTCAGAGGAGAGGACATGGAGAAGGGGAAATAAGGGAAAGGAGAGCAGCCAGCTTTCCAGGGACAGGAAGAGAAAATTTGGACAACGGCAAATGCCACCAGGATTCTGTGATCCATTGCTCAAGGAGTCATGGGATTTCTTTTAGGCAATGAAGGAATTTTTTTTTTTTGTCTGTAAAAATGATATGTCTTTTTTATCCAAGAGTAAGTCTCTCATGATGTGAAATTTCTGAGGAATCAATGCACCAAAATAAAACTACAAAACCCACTTTGTTTAACAGACTTTTGCTCTCTATCTTTGTGGGCTGGAAATCCTTGTGGGATTTCCACCTTGTGGGTGGAATTAAAGCAGACAATTTTTTGAAAACGTTTGTTTTCCAACAAATGACTGATCATCAGAAATAATCTTAATTCCTAGAGATCAAGTTAGTTTTGTCCTTACAAAAGGACGCTCCCCTCCCCCCACATTCTGCTTTGTGGGTCTCTGAAGATGTCTCTGTGCCTTGCCAGGAGCTCTATTGAACAATGCAGGCTGAGTCCAACTTAAAGCTCAAGAAGTGGTCAGCTACCTGCTGTTTCCCATCAACTGCTGGTCAGTAAGTCACCAAGAGGAACAGGATGTGCTGGGTGCACTCCCTTTTCTGGAATCCCATCTCACCCATCAGGTGGAAGGTTCATTAACTGAAAACTATATTAGTCAAAGGCTCTTGCTATTTTAGTGAGCAAACCTTGAACTTGCCCATGAAACAGTTCACAGCTGCTTTCTGGCTGATGCAAGGACCCACACAGATGCTGATGAACACTCTCCCACGCCACACAACAGCTTAACCCTCACAACTGTCTTTTGCAACACATCGGTGTCTGGAACCGAGACACGGATGACGTTCCTGCTGTGTTCTGATTATATCTGTAGAAACCCTTCTTTCCTCCAGCCAAGGCTTTTGCAAAGAGCACAGCAGCCATATGGTCATCATCAAGTACTGCGAAGGTCTTGGTATCTGCTATAATCAGCTAAATCCTGGATCTGTCACCCATCAGCTCCTCATGCTTGCAGAGGAGTGTTTCTCTCAGAATGCCAAATTCCTCTGGGCTCAGAAGACCCTTCCTCGGGGTTTACACAGAGATGCTAAATTTTCTCCAGACCAAGACTGCCAGATGATTTTCCAATGACCTAACATCCCAGTTTGAAAATCTAGTCTTTGAGAAGGCTTCACCTGCTCTGTAGCCCACTCCTGCCAGACTATGCCAACTGTCCCTGAGACTTTATCAAGTTGTGAACGAACCATTAATATCTGCATTTCTGCAACATATGAGGACAAAATGAGCACAAGTTCCTGATAAGATGGAGAAACTGATCCCTAGTGTTTGCAATCAGCCTTCCAACAAGGCTCTTGTGTGTGTGTGGCAACAGGACTAACATGTTCCCATCCAGGCCCCTGCAGAATTGCAAAATCACACTACAGCAGTTGTTGCAAGTGTTTGCCAAATTGGTGTCAAGATGTCAGAGTCTAGACCCGGAGCTAATCCCAAAGTTTCCCCAAGTAGTTTATAACTAACTGCTTCCAGCTCTTCTGATTTTTTTTCTCCTCTACAATGACAAGCACTGCTGTTCTGAAAATCTAATCTTTGCTCCAAATTATTTTACAATGTCCCAAAATTGTCAGCATTGGCATCTGTGCCTGAGGTGAAAGTTTTCACAAGCAGGCAAAAACCAGGAATAATCATGAGAATCTTTGTCATTTCTAGTCATGCTAAACCACACTCTTGCAATTACTGGAACCCTTTTTTCTTCCTGATCCAATTCAACAGGCTAACAGCCCAAATAAAACAAACTTTGGACTTTTTCTCTGCCCATTTTGAGTGACAATAACTTTTACTATTTAATGCTCCTCAGCAGCATCCAGCAATCAACAACACTCCACTCATACTTCCCAGCCACAAGAATTTTAGCAGCCACAAGTGCTGGCTTTCGTGACTCTGCTCCATTTTTACAGTTTGGCTCATAAATGTAAACACACATATTTCATATATCACTCAGCCAGTACTGCAGCAGCAGCATTTGAGATACAGGCAAGGCATAAAACTGAAGACAGGAACCACTTAAGCCATCTGCATTTAGTCAGCATCACATGTGAGTTGATGCCTTAAGACTGCCCCAGTACTTTCTGGCTTTCTCTGCTGGAAAGCTGAACCTGCACACAGCTGTTCAAAACTATTTGCACTCAGAGGGGAGAATAACTTGTTTGTTACACGTCAACTGTTTCCAAAAACATTTATCCCACCATTGCTAAGGCGATTTTCTGTGGACTGAAATCATAAGCCCTGATGTTACTGTTGTTAGGTGTAATGAAATTTAAATCAGTTATAAGATCATCTACTACATCAACTATGAAGATTTCTACTTTCCTTTAATCCCACATCCCAGTCTCCAAATGCCATCTCCCAACTTCCGGATGGATGTATTGGTGTCATCCAAGTCTGCATTTGGATCCTTTCTTTCCAAGTGTTTGTAAATCCAAACACTCCAAGTGTTTGTAAATCCAAACACATGAAATAGCCAAATTACAATGAATCAGCTGAGACAACAGTAGTAAGAGTTACAGGTCCTTGGAAGCAGACCTTTTACCACAACCCCAGGTCTCTTAGTTTCATGTCTCCCTGCTTCCTCAGCAGGGAGAGTGGTTTTCACTGGATCCCTGCAATAAACTAATCTAGCCAGCCTGGCCATTAAAAGTGTCCTTTTCTTTAACAGTCAAGGCCAAATCAGACTGGGTTACTACACTCACTCTTGAGCAATCCTTTCCTTGATTTTGCTGATGAATTTAGTGCTTTTTTAATAATAATTTAACAATGTTAAGCAACCATCACGGTTTCCCCAGTCAAAGTTCTCGACAAGGAAAGGCTGGCTTTAAGCTCCAAAAGATGAGAAAAAGAGGGTCCAAGACAAGTCCAAGGCTGTGAAAGTGTTCCAAATCAATGCAACATCCAATCTCCTACTGTTCCATTTCCTCTGCCAGCTCCTGGCCACTGTCACCTTCAATCTCCCTACTAAGTATTAATCCAATCTGGACACACCTATACCACACTTCTGTTTTTTCTTCTGATTTTAAAGACTTGCTCTTGAATAAATCTTCAGAAATACAAATTTTATTCTAGGTTTTAAGTCTTTAGACTACTCTTTATTACTTGCCTGGCTTAGATCAAAACGCCTGCAGTCCTTCCTCTTGGAAAGACTGCATTTTTACCCAAGCATATTTTAAGGGTACTGGAGAATATTCTTAGAGCAGAGAACCTGTAGTGGTAGGAGGTCCTTTTGATAAAATCGACACTATTGAAGAGCACAACCAAGTTTACTTGAAGCAAAGAAAAAAAATTCATTTTCCCTGCCCACAACTCCAAAGCTTTCAGTTAATTCCCTGACCAGAAACCTCTGACTCCAGTGCAGCAATTCTCAAAGCAATGAGGCACTGGGTTCACTGTGCTGAAAGGGCTCTCCTACACCCCAGAGCTGCCCCAGCACAGCCCCTCACCAGGGCTCCACTCCCACCAAACAAGGAGAGGGACAGCAGAATCCTGCAGCTGGCAGGACCAGGCTGCAAGGGGGTAGAAACTGCAGCACCAGGAGAAGAGCCCTGGGCAGGGGAAAGGGAATGCTGTGTACAATTACTTCAAGTGGATGTTGGCTACAAAAGTTGATGGTCACAGAACCAACCTTCTCTAGAATCACATATCCCTGCTTTCCAGAATTGCCTCACTTTCCTTATCCTACTTTCTAAACAATAACCACCTGAAGCCCACAGGCCCTAAACATTCAGATTTACTAAAAGGCTTACATTTTGCTTTGTTTTAGCAGAGTCATGTGCTTATCTATTTCCTACTGCTATTCTCACCAGAGGGACCCAATAAAAAAAAAATTAAACTAACTAGGACTGATAAGAAGAGAAGCAGTCAAGCACAAAAATGCTATTATTCCATGTTAGCTGTCTACTGTCCTCCACCCAAAATTCAGCTTATGACAGTGGTTCACAAAACACCTGGACCTTTTGTTAAGAAAGTACCACATAAATATGTGAGCTTTAATAAGTTATAACTGGGACAAAATAACACTATATTTAAGTTGCTCTCTCCCTCCCATACTTACATGTGCTAAATTCTCAAGAGTCCTCTGAAATCTCACTCTGATCACTTGACTACAGCTACATCACACTGATAATGTCATACTGAGCACTACATCAATACTGATAAACAATTTGTTAGAAGCTTTTGACACCAAAAATGATTCATCATATAATGAATCATTGTAATCAGTGCACTAGTAATAACAGAAGCACTTCTGAAATAAAAATTCTAAATTATATTTTATAGGTAAAATGAAAATATTTTCATTTTCTTCAACTCAGCATCAATGGCAAAAACAACATCCTAACAAAGAACCAGCAAGAAAATTCATGTAAATTGCTGTGACTCCATGTACCTAAAGTAACTACAACCACTCTTCTATAATGAGTAAAGATCTACATCATTCTACAAAATATTCTTAGTCCATACAGTACTTTGCATTTGCAATAATACTTGGTTATCACCTAACAACTCGAAATACTGACAGTACAGATAAATTATCTTACTTCTTGCTATTGTATTTAGTTGCTTATTATGGAGATTAAAAATTACTCACTTGCCAAAGACAAACCCAAAAATTACAGAGAGACTGATCCATACAAATAGTCCAAGGTCCTCAGCACTGTTTAGTAAAAGCCATAAGTTTTCACAATAAAGCAAAAAGCAAAGGGAAATATTTCCAAATATTCTATTAAATCAGCATGGTACTATAATGATATATCTCAGAACATGGAGAGCATTACTATGTACACATTTAAAAAGAGAACTGGTGTTTGATATCTGAAAGAGAGATACAATAATAATGCAGTAATTAGAAGTTAGGAATTCCTGCCTTTGCTCATTGTGGTCAAACATAAAATTAACATTTTCCACACTAACTTTATATTTGCAGACTAATTAATATGCAGAATGAAGGGCCTTTGTTTCTTCTGTCCTTTTTATGTGCAAGCAAATTTTTTTTATACTGAGAGCTACTAGAATCAATTAAGATGAAAATACAAATATAGGAACTTTTCTTCTAAAAAACCATATACACCTGAACTTCTCAAGGAAAAAAAGAAAAACGCATCAAAGACCACCTCAAAGTTCTCCACCTCCTCCTGGCCAAGCTAATGTATTTTGCAATTCAATTATTCAAAGGGCCTTTGGAAGTCTGGCTGGTGTGTTAGAGCCTGGGAGCACTTGACAGAGTCCTCACTAACTGAGACATTGACTTTCTATTTGCACTGTAATGGCTTAAAGACAATAAAAAGTCTCTGCACATCAGGCCTAAGAGATGGGAGACATTCACAGAGTGGTTCTCAGCATCCTGGAGTAGAAAATACAGTTTAAGAGAACTGAAGAGAAAGTGGTGTGTAACACAGGCAGGTTTCTCAAAGTCCTTTATTTGAACTTGCATCTAGCACTGCTCCACAAAGAATGGGCCTGTTTTTACAAACACATATTTCTCTATTGTCCCATTTTCACTAAAACTTTGCAGAAGAGAATCCATTCATTTTTACAACCATTTTGTAGACGTAGATATCCAAGAAATTGCAGTATTTGGTTCCAAAGGTTGGCTGATGTACTCTCCCCCACACAGGGCTCTCACTTGTCTCTCCCTCTGCTGCTCCTGACACCTCCTCAAGCTAGATGGCTTCCCAAGCCAGGTGTGTCCCCAGGAGCACCTGGAGCACCCTTTCCCAGTGTTCTCTCCTCCCTGTGCAGGCACAATCCAGTGGTGCTACCCTGGCTGCACTGGAGGCTACCACCACACCAGGCCTCTCCAGAGAGCGCTGGCAGAACTGCACCAGCAATAAAAATGATGTCAAATTACTGGGATTTCTGTTGTCTGATGTAAACACATCCCATGGACATGCTCTGCTGCTGCTGCCCCCTCTGCAGTCTGGTGGCAGGAATAGATGCTTTGCCCACTAAGGCTCCCCAGAAAAGTTCGCTTAAGTTTTGCAAAACATATGGAAAACTCCTTTTTCATAGAAACCTTTTTATCACTGCTTTTTGAACAACTTGTCTGGCTTCCTTGAAGATAACTGAAATTTCAAACCTATCCATATGGAAGCAGTATTGAACTCTAGATCTTGCTATCTGATTTACAAAATATGGGATACAGTGTGCTGGGAGTGGGGAGGGAGAGGATGGGTAGTAAAACACTGCTCTCATTATTGGCTGGTGATAAGATCTACAGTTTTAAATGCTCTGCATAAACGGGAACAGTGAGGCAAGCCAAATTCCAAACTGGGAGATAAGCTGCAGTTTACAGGAACAATTTATTCTATATATTGAAAAAATCGATCCAATGAATAATTTTTACTTTTCAAACAGCTGCAACCTATCAGGAAAACTTATCTGGCAAAGAGCCCTCGGGGCAATGACTGGAGCTGAAGTTGGAGTATGACACAGAAATTGTCTGCTTCAAAACAGAGCAATCAAATCAAGGGTAATCTCTTGATAGATTATGAGTGCAAAGCAAAAATTAAATTCAGAAAGGAAGAACAGAACTCTGCTGAGAATGGCCAGCCCTTATGGTCATCCACAAATCTTAAGGATTTTGGGGGAAGATTTTCTGTTCCATTTTCTCTCCTTTAAAGGCCACTTGCTGATGCAACAAATTACTCTGTCTGCAACCCAAGTCTCAATAGCACCCTAAAGCAATGGACCAGTTATTCCAAATCTTATCCAAAATATTCATGTTCCATCCCTTTCCTGTCTGTGCCTTATGCTACTGTTCTAGTTTGTTCACAGGTACATCCCCCACTCATAAATGAGATCACTTTGACAGGGTACTGTTTACTGAAAGAAAACTTCACACTTCTGATTCTTTCCTCAGGGAAAGGGGCTGCACCACTTGCTCAATGCAATACAAATTACCATGCTGAACATAAAAAAAGATGGAAAAACAAAACAAAAAGTCCACAAATCTTCCTTAACTTTTGAGAAGAATGATTAGCTGAAGATATCCTTATAGCAGATGCTACAGGAATTTTGTTATTCCCAAAGTAAGAGAAAATGCAAGGTCAGAAATGTTTTCTCTTCCTTCTTTCCCCCTTATCTATTGCAAACAGCATGATTCCCACACTGTATGAATGTCTAATATACCCAACATATGTTTTATAATATTACTGCATATATACAGTCCTAATGCACATACATGGATCATTCATTTAGCACAGTTTGTCTCTAAAAAGTTGCTGTAAGTCAAATTTAAAATAAAATTTAACTTTTTTTGCCACACATTACAGTATAAATTTTTTTCTAATAAAATATACATTCATGAAACACTTGAAAAAACCTGCAAGCCCTCATCTCACCAAATCAAAGAGCATCAAAGGCATGTTGTTCTGTTCCTATATTATATCTATTAATGTGAACAAGATGGCAAGCACTTTGCTGAAATCAAGTCAGTCTCAAAAATGACCCAAGGGTCAGTTTCTGTTTATTGTTAATATTTACAGGTCATTCTTTCTGAGCTTTCCAATTCCTTATTTTTTCCAAGCAAGAAGCAAAGAGAATTGGAAATAAAAAGCCACTGACTCTGGACAATGCTGTCCGGATCTGCCGGCACTGCTGAAAGGGATTTGGAGACTACAGACAAGAAACACCTCTGAGAGGATCCTCTGCTTCCTGCCACAGTGAGATTGTATATCCCAAAAGTGGAACCATTAAGCCATTGCTTCTATGGCATACACAAGCCTAAAGGTCACAGCACTGTAAATGATCCTCCAGGGCTTTCTGTGCTATTGCCACCATTCAGCAGACACATGCTATGGTTCACTTCACAACTGGCTGGATTTCTGTCCTTCTCCATCCATTAGAAACATGCCTCAGAACAGGGAAGGCACAGAGTTAGCTCATCCTGCCCTGACTGCCCTTCATCTCCAGTCCTTGGACTAGTTCTGCAGGGCTACACAGACTACAGTACCTGTGATAGCTAATTCAAAGCTGCTTTGTCTATGCACACATCCATGGAGAGCATCCAGGTACACCTCTCAGATGGGCTCTCTTTCCATTTCCCTGACATCCTACAAGTCTGTGTTTATCTCTTGTTAATAACAGTACATTCATCATGAGCAAAGCTGCTCCAAGTGTTGTTAATATGGTCTTGTCCACATCTTCTACAAGGACACTATTATTTCCCTGCTCCTGTTGAAATCTCTATGATTTGACTCACCAGGATAGCTCAGTCACCTGTAAGGAACAGTAGAACCCCACTGCTGTTCTCTTCATCACTTGTTTACAGCTAACAAATTTGGAATTATTTGGTCCTAATGAACTTCTTTGTTTTGAAAAGGTGATGAAAATATTTCTTTCTAAACACAGTAACATACTCAACTAACATTTATCTTTATATCCAGTCTTATTACAAGCCAAATTATAATGCTTTTCCTTTCTCAGTTTTCATTTCCTCAGCAAAGATCACTACTGAGATAGCAGCTCTTCCAGGTACTTTTCAGGTAGGTGTATGGTACAAGTATCAATAAGACATGAACTCTCACACTTTATATGTGGGACTCTACAGACCACCTGGTCCAGTACTCTGCAGCCAGCACTGACTGTTTCACAGGAAGATGCAATAGGGACATTCCCACAATTACAGTACCATCCTATCCCCATGAACTACACACAGATTAAAAAAGCACAAACAGAACATTCTAGATATTCCAATGCATCTTTTAGCAGCTATGGCTCTGGATACTCTTCCTCATTTTCTCCCTCCTCTGTACATTGTCCTCATGTCTGGGTTTCAGTCATGTTACAGGGAGGGAGCAGACAAATCTAGTTACAGTATTAGGAGACAAGTACTACCTTGTAGCAGGTTTGATTTAGTCACTTCTGCAACTGTTCTATTGTTTTCAAGCTACCAGAGATGGGGAGCAGATGCTCCAAGCACATCACTACTTTATTTGCTATGACATCACCTCATATCAATTGCCTTTTTGATGTGAACATCCCCAGGAACTTCAGCGTTTCTTTACATCAAGCTCCTTCCATGTTTATCAAGCCACAGTTCAGGATACACCCCATTGCTGAGACATGAAGGAATCTCAGAATGAAAATGTCTCAGTCAGCCAGAGATCTGACTGATACACTTTGTAGCAGTCCAGAGTTCCTCCAAATTACACACGAGAGGTACAAAGCGAAGCCCCCGAGGCTATTCCAGTGTCAAGAAACTGCCTTTGCCAGTTTTATGCCATGACAACACAAGAGACAAGCTGATGTTCTGACAACACACTGGCAATGTGCTGAAGAGCTAAACAGGGCCTGAGTCCTTCTGTTTTAGGAAGGAAAGTGCTAGATTACAGACTGAAATAGACACCACCACATTAAAAATACACTGTGCAGTAAGCATCACCATCCTATACACACTCTACACCATATAAACTTGTTTTGGGACACATAGTTTACCACTAGGTCTTTCAGATTTTTCAGGTAGGTTGCTTTTTTTTTAAAATCTCACAATTAGAGATGAGAGGTTTCTGTTGTTTGCTTAGCACCTGAAATTTCAACTGGACATTATGAACTGTGAAGTACCACCACCAGATAATCTCCAGGCCTAATCAACACAGTGTTTTTAACAAAGGCATCTGACTTTGAAACATTTAGGGCACAACCATCTCTTATAACGAAGAAATATATTAAATCAAACATCCATCTTTCTTCTTGCTTTTTAAACAACTCTTCAAACCTTTCAAAGGCCCAAACCAACTTAATTTCTTCCAAAGGAGCCAAATATAACCTTGTAGACAGCCATCTCCTCATTGCATGAGTTGAACTTTTGCTGCACAGATAAGAAGTAAAGGTAGGTCAAAAATGATGGATATGAAAACAGACACTACAAAACAACGAGATTTGAGAAGATGAATGGACAGTAAGGAAATGCCATGGAAGCTTCTGGGCAGAGTAGGACCTAGCAGGCACGAGCCAAAGGTGCCTGACACTACACATCCATGTTAAAGCATCACAGGGGTTGCCAGCTTTCTGTGGCTGAGCAAGTAATCTGCACAGTCGGTGTGTGGAGAAGTCAGGTCTTTCAAAGAGCACTGTCCCCTGCATGTACACTGTACAGCATGTGCATGTGACCATCAAAGAAATCCCAGGCAGGAATAACTGCACCAGAATTTATGTATTTATGTACAGCAGAGTAGTATCAACAAGAAACTGAGAAAGTATGAACCACCTAGATTATCTATGCAGCCAGTGTTCACTGATATGAGACTCCATGACCACATATATTTCTTCACCACTTAACACTCCTGCACTGAAGATGCTCCTCCTTAACAACCCTTCTGAAGATGAGTTTAAAATAATCTCCCCTCCTTAGTCTGTAAACAGGTCAGGATGTTCTCCTAGGGTACAATTTTCTAAGTGACAGATGTTTGCAAGGAGCAGTGGTGGCAGATTAGTCATCATTTTTTTTCACTCATGTAGGATTGTTAAGTGTCCAGCATCCCAAATAATGAGAGTTAAATACCTCAACACTAAACCTAAAGCTTTGCTTTTAAAGTACACCATGGGTACAAGTCCCAGTGAGAAAAGGGTCGTTCCACACATAAATCTGGTGATGCTGCAGCTGGGAATGATCATTCTTGCTGCAACAGCATAAACTGAAAACATTTGTCATGGTAGGAGGAACAGTACCACACACCACTACTTTGCATTACATTGCACTAAGGTCATCAAACAAGATGCCACAGTTCACTTATACTATGTGACATTATCAGACTTTCAGATCTACCTTAAATTAAATAAGCATTCCACCTTTGCCCCCCCCCTTTAAAGTACATTTATTCACTTATAAACAGTTCTAGCACCCAAAAACCAAAAGTATGAGTGATGATTCATAACAATTATGGCTACACAGTGGTTTCTCTTTAAAGCTATTGGGAAGTCACATAATCCCTCATGAAATTTCAGAGCTCTAGTTTCTTATCTTTGTTTCCATTTTTTGAGGGAAGTGAAAGCATTGCCCTCTTATAGAGAGATGTCAATGAAAAACAAACAAAAAAGATAGTTTATCATAGAATTGTCTGGGTTGGAAAGGACCCTAAAGATCATCTAGTTCCAGCACCCTTGCCATGGGTAGGGACATCTTTCACTAGCCCAGGTTGTTCAGAGCTGTGTTGGTTATGTTTTTAAAACACAAGCAACAATCCTGATGGAACGAACTGGACCTGAAGTTAGAATCTGACCCTGGGACTGAGACAACTGCAACACAACAATACCAAATCATAAAAAAATAAAGGTTGCATAGTCAAGTACAGGGTGGACAACACACAATTTGAGAGCAGAGGAAGGCTCATATTCAATAACCTGCAATACACAAAACACCTTCCAAAGTGGCAGAGGATGCAGAAAAAGCTGGAGGCAGCAATTACCACATATGGCTCTACTGGGATAGTAGAAGATTTGGACAAAACTAGTTTGCAAATTATTGCCTTCCCTGTCGTTTGCTTCCAAGCAGTTTACCTATGATCTGTAATACCATTATAGAAAATAGCCAATATTTACATTTAGAATGAAATAAAGGCAGAGCTTCATAAAAGATCTGGACATATAAAAATAAAAATTAATTATAAAGTCCTATGAAATTTATTTTTGATAAAGCATTATAAGCCTACAAGATGGTCCATTTAGATGGAATAAAACTGAAAGGAGGTATCAGGAATATTTATAAGTACTCCTGATTTAAATGTTTTTCCAAGATGCTTTTAACAATAATCATTCATTGTGCTATAAAATGTTTGCTCTCTGAGTCCAGGGCTTTTTGTTGTGTTTTTGTTTGGTTTTAATTACTTGAATGGTTTGTATTGAAAAGAATGAAACCACTGACATAATATGCGGTAGCAGAAGAATGCATCTGGCTTAACTCTGCTGTCATCTTCAGTGTTCTTGTTCTGCATTCAACCTCTTTTTCATTACAAGAAACTACCAAAACTGTGGCCTGCAGGTATCAAAGGGACATTGAGAATATGCCACCCAGCCTCTGGTTAGTACCAGGTCCAGCCTGTTCTCCAGTTTGTTCTGCTAGACAGAAACATTTCCTTGGTAATGTATGTATTTGTGTTAGTAGCTGTTTATAAAGCCACCGTACAACAGTGCTGTACAGACTCAGTTGCTGAATATGTTCTTGCAGTTTTCAAATTACGTAGCAAAACCTGCTCACCACCTTTTTTTTTCCATTATTGTTTTTGTCTAGGAAAACACTGCTCTCACAAATATTACAAGCAATAATTACCATGACATAAACCAGCCAGTCACTTATTGTGGGTCTGCTATTATGCTCATGTTATCCATTCTCAGACATCCATAAAGTCACTCCTGCTGCTGAGAGAAATACAACACCAATTTTAATGGTCATCGAAAGAAATCACACAAAAAATTAACTCCATTAATATCTTCACCACATTCCATACTGTCCTATGCAAGTAGTACTCCGGATTAAAACTACAGATGCATGTTGTAAAAATCTACCAAAGTCTTATGTCCATGTTACAGTTGGTACTACTAACCTTACCTCTGTTTCCATCTATCACAGACAAGACAGACTTTAATGACAAGAAGGCATCATTTTCCATTATAGAATTCAATTCTCTTCTTCCTCTCAGAAAAAGAAGTGGACTCTTTTCCACTATTAGTCAATGAAGTACAACATTTTCCATCTCTTTTTTTTCTATTTTCATACAATTTGCAATGGCCTAATGGTCTAGGTTCTTTGTCTTCAGATCACAAACGTAGAAGTGGCTAAGCATGTGGAATGTTCCACACTAATGAATGAGAGTATTTATAGTCACAGAGACGTTGACACTTACATTTTTGCTAAAAGTCTTTAAAGAATTCTCTCTGTACATGACAGTGGCACCTCCTTCTTCAGAATGGAGTCCCAGAGGAGCATTGTTATTAGTTTGCTCTTAAATTTATACCTGCTAGAAACACAGGTTTGGAAAGCTGAGAGGACAGCAAATGCAGCCATATCACATTCTATACACTGTCAGGCAGAGTGTCCACAGTCTTCATAAATTCAATCATCTTCACCCCTCATCTGAGTCCCTCTGTGATGCTCTGCTGCAGTCTTTCTACACTTCCTTTTTTGCCTGACACCAGATTTCCCCTAGTATGCCCATCTTTTCCAACCACCATCAAAGAATTTCAGGGAGAAAAAAAAAACTCCTATGACTTAATGAAAATTCTGAAGTTAAGGCAAATAAAGATCTTAACAAATAAATAAATATTTTCATAAAACAGATGAAAAGGAGAAGCTTCAGCCTGTGAGCAGCTGAGCAGCTGGCAGTCAGGTTTTGGTGCCTGCTTAACATCTGCTTTTATCAAGTCCTCTCTGCAGTCCTGGACAACCACAGCCTCCTCTTTGGAGCTCTCCTGGGAGCCCCCAGATAGTGTGTTAGTTACTTTGGACAAGAGATACACGGCCTTCATGGAGAATGAGTTACTTCTTCCTGAGTCACTGAAAGCATTCACCTGACAGCAGGTTTTAACACCACACAAATATGAGCATATCCACAGGGGGATTACTTTACTATCCTGTAGATACACTGTATTTTGTGCAAGCTGGAACACAGCAGTTATACACTATCTTTGCAGAACATTATGCATTTTGAAAATTTACCAGTTTTATTTAAAGAAAAAGCTATGTTTAGAATGTCCATCATTTCTGATCGTTTTTCCCTCCAGAAAATTGAAGGTGACTGAATTTATGCTTTCTCCATTGCACATCTCAATATAGTTGTAAAAACTGCAATGCAGCTGCAACTCTCCAGTGGAGCTGATAGCAGTCTCATCTCTACCATCACCCTTTGGCTTTTAAAAATAGATAAACCATATTATTTCTCTCTTACTTCCCTTCAACAATCTTTTCTTCTACACAGCCTTGACTCTTCCCCTACCAAGCACAGCTTGGCAAGTCACTGATTCCCTGGGCTGGCTTAAGATAATTTTTGCTTTATTTCACCTCCAGCACAAAGACCTCATATAACTTGCCATTAAGTAAAAGAAGTAGGGGGAAAAATAGTCCTGGATCCCCAGTACAATCTACCTGACACAAGTCACTGTGGAGATGTGTCTGACAACTTGCCCAGCAAAGAGCTTCTCCTCTCAGCAGTGGGAATGGTTCTCTATCCTTTATGTCACAGGATTTTGCTGTTTGCCCAGCAGATCTGAGCAGATGAGGAAATTTAGGCCAGCATCTTTCTTTAGAGCAGGCTGGGAGTAAGGAAGCCCCAGCGACACCAAGTGTACCTTGGTAGGGTATTTCCTTTATTCAAATAAAGATGATGTTACTCTAACAGCCCTGATCATTATGGCTGCAGCTTCAGTAGCAGGTTCAACTCACCCCTTGGTCAGCATTATCATAAAGGTGTTGATCTCTGACAGCACACACAGATCCCTTCCAAAAATATCTGTGTGCTTCAGCCACTACTCCATACGGACAAAAGGAATAAAACTGCTTGACTTGGTACTTTGAAAACCATGGCTCTCGCAACTTGGCCAACTAAAACAGATTAAAACCATATTTATGACAAACAGTTTGGCAAAAAAAGGTGGCATTTCTGTGCTTTGGGGATGACTGCTAGCCATGAAGAAATACACACACAGCAGAGCCATTGATTACAACAGCTGGACATTTTTACTCCTGTTGTGATAATGTACATGATCAAACTGGGGCAAAATGGGAACAAAGAAAAAGACCACATGTGTATGGGCACATAAAACTAAGAAAGTACACTTTTATTACTCAAAATTCTTTTTCCTTTTACATTTTGTATTCCATCCTCTTGGGTAAGACCTTATAGTTGAATCTTTTATTCACTGATTACATATAAAATAAGATAAAGAATCGTGCACCCAATGTGTATTTGTCCTTCACTTTAAAGGAATATCTTAAAAAGATAAGTACTAACTTATAAAACCAGAAAAAAAAAATCATAGTCACATGCTTCTATCTGTACGTGATCCAGAAACAGATTTCCTAACAAAAGATATTCAGCTATAAACAGCAATATGCAGAGCATGATAAATCACTTTGAAGCAAGCATCTGTAACGACACAGCCTCCAAAGAACATTACACAAGCTAAAGTATTATTAAAACAGTAACACATGCTTTCAGACTGATTTCTCCTGGTCTCGGTTTGCAACCAGGGACTTGTTTTGAAGATTTGAAGATAAACTCGAGGGCAGATGCAGCTTGTGACAGTTCCTGTCCGCCTGCTCTCCTGCCTGCCCTCCCTGCTCACTGCTGTGCTGAAGGGATGCTCTGTCACAAGGGATACATCAACCAGCCGACCAGCAAGGCTGTTACACAACACGTCCATCTGTGGCTCCTCTGCTGGCACTGACTGCTTGCCTAAGGAAAGCCAAGAGTGTCAGCAGCCCTGCTTTGTAAAGACTCTCCTTGTTCTTTAAATAACTCCAAGGATGACGTTTGTGTGACTCCTCGCTGCCATACCTGGCTCATCAAGAGCAGTGCATGGAGTCCTGGCAATACAACACCAATTGCACTGCCCCTGGGACTGCAGTACTGGGAACTGGGGAAATCCTGCCTTTCCAAAACAGTAACCCAGCAAAAAAACCAGGACACCCAACAAAACAGGAGGTGAAAATGCAACAGTTTCATCCCTGAGCATTTTATTTTACCTGACTCTTCATCCAGGCTGATACCTGATGACCAAGCATGTTGGTGACTGAGCACAGACCCAACCCAGGAGAAGAAAGAGAAAGCTGCTCCCTCCTGTTCCCACTGGTCTGTCAGTGGCCCAAGCATGCCAGCAGGGGGAATGTATAAGACTCCCACTGGTTTGAATTGATCTGATTTCTGTATTTCTGCCCAGATAATGGAACTGCTGGTAACAATAAAGATTTGTAGTAGTAGTAGTAGTGTTTAGATTTAGTAGTGTTTAGATAAACACCCTCCTAAGCAACGCCTACACCTTAGCCAAAAGCAAATAATTAAAACCCAAAGATTTTCAACTGGATAGTGCTGGGTACAAATACCCAGTCAAATCAAAAACAAAGAAAAAAAGCTTTAGCCAACTTCTGTAATTCACACCTTCCATCAACATACCTCATTCCCAAGCAACATACCTGAGACAAATTTAAACATCTACCTATTAATATGACAAGAAACAACTGTACCATGAAGCTACAGGTACTAGGCTGTTGAAACACATTCATGTGCTGCCAGCTTCAGCAGACAGATGTTATTTTGGTATCCAGATTCAAGAGTACCATGTCTGAACCACCTTAATCACTTGATGGTGGATGTTCTAGCAAAAGTACTATCTTTTCAAAATACTTCATGAAAATCTAAAGCAAAATAGAACTGTGTTGGTTGCATGTGTGTCCACACTCATGCTTCTTCTAGAATAACCAATAATTTGGGACACACAGCCCAGCACAACATTGTAAGGACCAGTTTTTCAGAAAAATCTTACAGTGAAAACTTTCACAAAAAAAGTTTAAAAAAAATCAAAACCAAAACGTCATTGCAATCAGTTGTTGCAATCAGACAACGTGATCACCACAGCTTTGTGCATCACTCTTGAATCAGAGACGTGTAGAAGTAAAGCTGGCTTCACATTTTAGCCTAGAGGGCATCTGAGTTATTCAGGGAAGCCCAAATGTCTTGCACAATTCTGCTGTGGTATTATTGTCATGGTGAACAGTCAAGATTTCAGATCAATTGAATTCAGTAATCAAAAAAGCAATCAAAGTCTCAGTTTTTTGACTCATCTCCTAATTTTTTATTCCTTTTTTTGACTCATCTCCTAATTTTTTATTTCCGAGATACTGCGTATCTCGGATGATTTAAAATAAATACCATTATTGAAAGAATCAAAGAAGATCCACTAGAATCAGAGAATATGTGACTTTAGAAGTTGCCTTCACATAATCTTTCACCAGTAACTTAAGTTTAGAGTAAAATACAACAAGTAAAGGCTCTGTTCTCATTAAATATAACATGGGACTTTACTTCTTTAATGTGTGCAATATGTTCTCTAACACTGCAAAATGTTTGCAAAAGTAATACCCAGTATTTCTGAGTCATTATGAGTGGGTTGGGGGTTATTACAATATCAGTTAAGAAAAAGGGGCATTTGCTTCAAAAACTGGTAGAAGAGAAACTGCTATTAAAGAGAGATACTTTATCTAATGATTTCTGGCATGGATCTGCATAACGTCTGTTCCCAAAGCTAAATCACAGGGATAAAATCTGTGGGGTCAATGTTTATTTTTGTTAACTCAAGCCTGACTTCAGCTTCAACTTCTATGAACAGAAATCTGTAAAAAACAAACATTTAGAGAAGCTTTTTTGCAGCCAGCATTTAAAATCCAACTCTGGAGTATCCATTTCCCCAACTTTTTTTTTTCCCATGGAAGTTTTTTGTCAGATGAAAATCATGCATCTTAGAAGATGACACTGCATAGCTACATGTATAGTCCAGAAGATTTCAGCACATTACTGATTGCATTCTTCCACGTTAGACTGCTGGGAGAAATCAGTAGCTGAAATTTTCAGTAGCCCACAGTCCTCTATACTAAAGAAAAAACAGACATGATAAAAGGGGTACTCTTCCTGGCCCTCATACTTGCACTCAAGGAATGTTTCATTGTTATATATTGCCTTTTTCATCTTAATTAGGATATAATTTGACAAGAGAAGTTTGACAATGTGAACCTCAGCTTGCTAACGTGGAATGGCAATTGATTGCATAATGCTTTTCAGAATTCATTTATAGCATTGGCAAAAATATAGTTATTGGTGGAAAGAGCAAATAAATACCTGCTCCACTCAGAAATCAGCTGACAGCCCTAGTGACCTGCTACTTGATTTAATTTCCATTCATTTTCCACTGGAGAAATTCCCAGCAGGGAACACAAAAGATTCAAGAAGAAGTTTCTAGAAATATTTGGCTCCTTTACCCAAGCAATCCTTTTTCATGTGCTGTTTGTAAGCTAGATGTGCTAAAATCAATGTTTTTGCACATGACTGGCTATTCCAAGCCTCATGGAAACAACCAAAACACAGGGTACCAGCAGTGCATGGCATGAAATGCTTCAAGAAGTTCCCAAATTAAAAAAATCAAATGGTCAGCTAATGAAAGCGATGTATTTTCTTCAAGTTGTCATAAATATTAAGGATCTAATCCTGTAAAATTTAGTTTACACCAGGAATTCTACCAAAATTAATCGTTTTTCCCCCTCTAAAATAGAACCTCCAGCAACCCAGAAAATGCCTGCTTGGCATTTATTATAGGATTAAAATGTATTGGTATTATGACTTAAGCCCTATAAAAGGGAGTTTGATTAATTACTTCAAAATTATTTATTTGTTTATCTATTTAGGTAAATGAAATGCAGAATTAAGCAACAGCTGAGTGGATAAATTGCCATGCATTTCTAAACCAGGAAAAAATGCTCCCATTAATCTAAAATCATTCTGGAAACTAAGTACTAGAAATGGCCACATGCAAATGAGCACTCCAGGTCACTCTGAAACAGTTGTTTTCAAAATGTGAGCTCCTGAAATAATAACTAAACAGGAGTACAAATTAAGATACATCTGCACAACAGGATTTTTTTATTTATTACTACCCACACAGACACACAAGTCAGCTCCAAGTTAGCAAGCTGAGGTCCCCCCAGGTAAGGTGCTTGGTGCTGGGGAGAAGGCAGTGCAACAGCATCACTGCTTTCCATTAACATGACAGCTCAGGATCCACTGGGCAAGGGACCACTGGGCATGATGCCAGCAGTTAAAGCTCATACTTGTACCCCCATCTTCCAGACAAAGCTCTTACAACTGCAGGAATCTGGGAATGTCACTGCATCTCAGGAAATCAAAACCCAGCCCCAAATCTAGAAATTGCAGCCTGCTGAGTTTGTTAATAGACGAAACCAAGTGGTGGTTTCTCTGTTTCCACCCTCAAACCCATCTTCTCCTGTTACACCTATAGGCAGTAGTATCTTAAAAAATACAGCAAAACCCAGAAAAAATATTCAGATGGCTTTGGTAACAAACCTAGGACATCCATGCCTGTATGTAAACTTTTAAATGCAGTAAAATATTGCCTCCAGCTCGATTATTCAGCTTCCTGGGTACAAAAAGGGTATAGTTGAGAGTGCTGATTATTCTCACTCTCCCACAAGCCACTTGCAATCACACTGGATTTGTAGTTTCCATATGCTTAACTACTATAACTGAAGGATGCTTTTTAATCACAATTCTGAAACCAATTTGTGTCTCTACTGAGGCTAGCAGGAAAGCAGCACTACCTTTCCCCCTGCACCTCTCTGGAAAGCTCCACATTTTATTCTCAGTACCTAGAACTGTGTGCTTGTTGATGTAGCACCCAGGGTTGCTCCAGCTGTAGGATCTGTATTGTAAGTCTTGGTTTCTCTCAAGACATTGTTCTCTTACAGAAATCTTTTCACATTTGGAAACAAAATGTCTTTAATGCATCAGTATGTTTTAGAATCTACTGCCACAAGCAATGTTTTTAAAACATTCCTTTTGAGGATTTTTAAAACCAAAATGCATGGGATACATGCCACTGAGCTACAGTTAAAGGATGAGTTTAAAATACAGCAAAGCTGTCTGACACAGGGTGGGATTCGGGTGCTGCAGATGCCTGCACTCCTGTTACTGTCAATAGAAACCTGGCCACAATAATTAGCTGAACACAAGACTAGATGCTACTAGCAGGGTTAAGCTTGGACTTAAGCTTGCCTAAATTTTGGTATCAGCATCTTTGAGATGGTCTAGCATATTCTCCTCTGTCCCCCACAGTCATTAGCTGCTGTGTGAGTCACATCCAGAGCTCCACAGAGGCATCTAAAACACCTGATGGCACCTAACATGGCTCTAGATGTGCCTGGCCAACTCCATCTCCCACTTCGTGTTTCCTTCAGGGTAAGACGAACTGACCTCACAGTCAATTGGCCTCTGCATTGAGGAGATATCCTGACCACAGCAGCTTATAAAAGACTTATGTTCAATCCTCCAAAAGGAAGACCCCATTCTTAATTAGTTTTTTCAGTACAGCAAAATAGTCCCAGCTTTACTTATGGAAAGGCAAAAGAGCAAAGGAGTTTGCCCAGCATTAGCTACACCACCACAATCAGGTGGTGCTACCAATTCAGAAGTGAAACCCAGAGCAGATCCCTTTCCTTCATTACTCCTGGAATCAACAGCATCCTCAAATGCATTTCATAGCAAAATTTACAAAACAATTAATTAAACTTTACTTCCACGAATCAAGGTGTGGGCTTCTCTCAAAATTTCTAAATCTGGGTAGCAGGCTTATTTTTGCTTTTGTCTCTGAATGCAAAGATTAAGTTCATCCTTGAGCACAGTTGTACAAAACATGCTGTAAAATAGTGGAAACCAGAAAGTGTTTATTGAAGATTATGGTTTGTTTTACAGAGGGACATGCTGGGTTGTTAATGCTGAAGTCATTTTGAGTTCACCTCTGAGTAAGTGTATTTTGGCAATGCTCCCATTCATGGTGTGAAATTAAAAGATTACTATTTTGAAAATATACAAGTTGGCATAGTATACAATTTGTCTGTCACAGATAAAGCTGACTATAAGGAAGCCAGCACTTAAGCTGCAAGTCTATTTGCTATTCTCCAGATTTTCCTAATGCTCCTGGAGTGGGAGAAGGACAGGAAGCACTAGCAGGCTCCCAGCTGAAGCATTTTATAGGCACTGAAGAGCTGTTACTTTCTGCCCATGCTTCTAGAATATTTTCATAAAGTTGAAAAGTATCCTGCTTCTTCATCTGTTCAAGTTATAGAGACTACTAGAATTACACCAAGTCCTCCCACACCTTCAGCAGCAGAAGTGTTTTAAAAACCTACCTGCAGTACTGTATACAGAAAATATTCTTCTCCCTTCAGAGAAGAGAATAGCTAGTGCAGAATTGCCATGCTCTAACAGGCTGCAGTGATTTTTAGAAAACAATGATTTTCTTACTGGACCACTTTTTGGTGAACTGACTGACAAACTAGTTTGGCCTTTGGACTGAATTATTTCCCAAGCAACAAGCTTTTTGAGTATTATTGCTCAGCAAATCATTCACCTGTTTCTTCACCTCTGAGATATTCAGGCTTTCCCCAGACCTCAAATGCAACTCTGAAAGGGGGCAGACACAGTGCTTTTAGAGCAAACCCACTGCTTATTCAAAGTCAAACCCAACCTCTATTTCATTTCAGATTTCCCTGTATTTGTACTGCTTACTGTCCTACAGCCACCAAGACAGATGCATCTACAAGAAGTGGCTAAAGCACCTTATATCAGGAATGAATAATCCTACAAAGCAGTTACAGACAGCTGCAATGATGAGAGTTTAGAAGTACAGAAGTTCACTCCATCCTCATCTCAGAAGGGAGGTTTTGCACTAATAGAGAAGGTACAAGGTACCTAGAAGAAACCAAAATAATGTTCAAGATTTATCTTGCTGCTTAGAGGGGCCCTAAAGTATTTCCAGATGCTAGGCACAGTTCACCCTTTGAACATGACATCTCAACCCAGTATCTTAATCTTTAGAAATATCTGTTAAAATGCATTTCTGTGGAGAATTTCACTGACTCTAAGTACACAAACACAGTAACACCTCTAGCCTGCAGCCAGGCAGGAGGCAGAGTACAGCAGATGCAGATCCCAGGTACTTTACCTGATTTTCAAATAGCTGCTCTGACCCATTTGTTTCTGACAAACACTCAGATTGTATCATGAGACATTTAGGAAGTTAACTTCTTTCACAGTGGAAGTGGAATTTTAAAATTATTGTTTTAACGTTTGTGTATGGAAAAGCCTAACCTATCTTATATTAAATGCAGCCAAATTCCTTAAAATATTGAAAGGCAAAGCTATTTAGTTCTCAGGTACTTTCTTGTGGGCTATTAAAAAAAATACTTAGTCTTAACATGGACTCTAGAAATAGAAGACCATGCTTGGTTTTTTTCTGACTGCTTAAGTTTTAGATTTAAACTCCTAGTAGAAATTAAAACCCAGTTATTGAGAGGAATAATACAGCTTTGCTAGAACTACACTGCATCTAAACAAGAAATATTTATAAATACACACATTAGGTCTACATACCCACCTTCCACAAAAAGGCAACTCAGATTGCTGCTGAAAAACAGTACTGCAAAAATGTTAAGGAGCAGGAATGGGAGGAGAAAAAAAAATACCTGCTTATCCTTTTGGGTATGGTACACATGCCATTCTCTAACAACATTGTGTTGTTAGAGAGTTCACTCTTTTGTTTTGCACTGATGCTTGTTTTTATTTAGTAGAAGCTCTCATAGGTCTTTAAATAATTCATAACGCAGTGCCTGTTGTTCAGTTCGAGGAGGGAGCCTGGAGAATGTTAATCAAAGCAGAGATGAATTGGCACAGCTGTAAATCTGCAAGGCCCCTCCCCGATGAGCTCATCCCCTAGCAGTGCAAATTAGAATGACATCATGCTTGCAAACCACGGGTGCACTCACACTGCTCCCTGTCTCCTTCCCCCCCCC
>VZRX01015132.1:46792-85694 GCA_013398075.1 Notiomystis cincta | reverse complement strand
CCCCCCCCCGGATTTCTCCTACTTTTTCACACAGCTTTTTCCCCCTAAAAGATCATTAGAGTGATATATGTAGGTAGAAGGAACAGAAGCTGGAGGACTTGCATTAAAATCATGAGGTTTGTCCTCTTGTATCTGTCACAGGTCCAGCACAGACAAGAAAGACATCTTTCTATTTAGAGAAGAATCAAACTGTGTATTTATCAGTCCAGCTGAAAAAATACTTTAAAAACATTAGAGATGTGCCTTTAAAGAAGATCTACAAGTACTTTACAAAGTACCACTTCTACTTGCTTTCTCATAGAGCACGCAATTTTAATGACCTTTGGATCACAAAAACACTCTCAAAACCAGGTCTCAAAGAGATAGATACATTTCTTAAAGAAAATGTTCACACAGGCATGCTGTTGGAATCTCTCATTTCTCTAACCCTGTTTCAATTAGTCATCGGACACTTAAGGCATGGATATAAAAATATGCAACACAGATGAATAATCAGAACCTATTAACAGACAAATGAGACAGTTAATAAAAAGCCCACAAAAATAATGTATGAGAAAGAAATGCTCCAGGAACAATTTTGATACAAACCTGCAGAAATCCAAGGTGTTTTCCTATTTGTCCATGAACAGAAGGGCCAGCTGCATTTGTTTACTTTTATGAATATGCCAGCCAAGGTCCATAACAAGCTTGGTAACTTCAGAAAGTAGAGTAAGCATTAATATTAACAAGCTCATTTAGGTCTATTTCATACTCTTCAATAATTAAAGTTTTTATTTACTGGAGAAGTTTATAAAATTACTAATTGCAGTAGAAAGCCCAGCTTGGCTGTCTGATGCAGTCAGCATACCACTCAATGAAACTAAATTGGAAACACCTCTCAGTCTCATAGCATCCACTGGTCTGGTAAACAGCCCACACAAAGATCAGGTTTCTTTCTTCTCACTGAGCAAGGACATACTATATAAACTTCCATATAAGAATATAATGGAGAAGAAATAAAATTTAGGGAAATTTTTAAACCCTATCATCAGATATTCCTCAGAAAACATCCCAAAAGTACGCTTTCTGCAATTTTGAAATCTTCCTCTTTTTTCCCCTTTATGAAAGTCTTTGTAACAAACAACTGAAGCCAACATACCCAAAGCTTTGTAACGTAGTTTTAATATGCAGTTATCACCTTTTAGTCCAGATCAAAACCCAGGTTCTGCTTCCTGCAAGAATGACAGAATGTGGCTGCAGGAGGTTTACAGGTTTGCTAGTTATATTTCCAAACTCCTGGATTTTCTGTGCTTCAAGTTGCCTGTTGAACTATGCTCTCTAATATCCATAGTTTGGAGAAAAAACCCAGGCACACAGTGGATTCTCAGTGATGTCTGAAGAGCTTTGCAGACAGCAATACAGAGGAGAATTGAAACAGGCCTCTAAAGGAAAAAGAGTAGAGCTTCTTAAATGCACAGGAAAAATAGAAAATCAGAAGAAATCAAACACAGACAAGCTGCAGAAGCAGCACACTTGACAGTGATGAAGGATGCAGGGCAGCAGGATGCACCCAGAAGTTGTTACTGCATGGCCTAATCCAAGATAAAAGATGCACCACAACACAAGAGGTCTCTCAGCCATGCAGGAATCATGGCTGCTCCCTGGGAAACACAACTGGGGTATTTTCAAAGTGATAGAAATGCTTGAGAAGCATGTAAAAAAACCAGAAGGAATTGGCTAGAGGTCACACAGAGAGGAGTTGCAGAGGGGCAAAGGACCATTACTGCCTGACCTGGTGTGAAAGCAGAGGAGAGAAAAGGTCTCACTCAAAGGTTAGAGGACTTTTTTAGCTTAGGGAACTTCAGTACTATAATTTTGCATAGCATTTTTTGTGTCATTCTAGGACTAGGACCTTTTTCAGTTACTAACAGAAAAACAAAGCTGAAAGAGGTTCTTTGCTCAATAAACTGTGAACTAATTTTCTCATTAACAAGTAGGACACCTTGTTATTCCAAACTAATACAAGTTCCAATTACATTTTCAGATAGGAGATTAAGAAACCTATAACACACACATAGAGAAAACAATAAATGCATTAACAAACCCATACTTCAGCTATAGCACTGCAAAGGTAAGTGCTACTACACAACACCAAGTCTGACTGCAAGCCCATTATGGTTCTACATTCTCCCACTGGGGTTATCCATTAGGTGGAGCAGTTCAAAGCTCTTCTGGTGAGTGCCAAGTAAAACATCAGAGGCTCATTTTACAGGAGGGCACAGTAAGGCAAGGCCTGACCCCCTCAGAGGGGGAATTTCTACAGGACTTTGGGATATGTATGAACACAGGATGCCATAAAACAGTGCCTGCACAAATGCTTAGGCTCATTCTTCCATCTCCTATTCCAAGGAATCCTGCCCAGCCATCCTATGTAAACAGCTGCACACTGATACGCTCAAGATTTCAGCAAATAAGATTTCAGCAGAGGAAAAAAAGCCAAAACATCCCTTCTGATCCAAGTGCAGATTTTGAATCTTGTAAACAGACTCTCTATTATGAAGAATTGTTTGGAAATCTCCCATGTAGCATCAAAGTCTTTGGCAATTAGCCCCCAAATTCAAATTCTGTAGCTTCATTCTACCACAGTTTGAAGCAACATACTTAACCTTCAGTATTTACTCATAATGTCAAACATCATGTACTTCTTTCTCCACACTCTCCCTCTGTCCCCAGCCCCCAGCTGAATGCTTGGACTTAACCTGTACAAAGTCTAACAAGAAACTTAAAAAAACTGAGATGAAACAACAGATTGTTTGATCTCTCTATGTTATTACTTCGCCCCAGAAGATGGTAACAAAATGTGCCAGTAATGCCTCTGCTTAAAAAAGAAGTTTTAGATTTGTAATTCAGAAAAAAAACATTTAACATAAGCTCTTCTACATTTTGTTTCCATCTGCACAAAACAAATATTTAATGCATTTTAGTGACTAATGGCAAAAAAGCTTTAGCCCTTAGTGCTTGACAAGCCTCTCCAAACAGAAAATATATACATGAAGAGTTACAATATGGAAAAATTCTACTGACATACAAGAGTTTTTTATTTCTATGGCTTTCAAGGGATGTACAGAATGACACCACTTGGACAGTCAAAATGATAAGTGCACTTTCATTACTTATTATTAATCTTTTTAAAATAATTTAATTCTGTGAAAGTTATTCTGGAAATCTGTGGAATATAAAACATCTTTTCTGGGGACTGTGTACAGGCAAATGCAACTAACTTACAACAGTTTAAAGGATGGTTTAAAAAAAACCTTCCAGAAATACCATAATTGCATGCAAAACTTGCTTATGTGGCTTTTTTAATAATGGGATGTGTTAATTTACATTTCTTTGATCTGCATAACAGAAGCTCAGAAGCAAGGACTGCTGCCAGTTTCTCGCAGGCAGGGATCTAATCCATAAGATGCAAGATGGGCAGGTGCACCAACACCAGCTGCAAAAGAGAGGGCATGCCCAAAACCAGAAGGGGGAAAGCTGTGGTGTAACATCAAGCACTTTAAGGAATAGCTAAAAACCTCTGGAAAGATCTGGTTGTGCAAGCCATGGAAAACACACAGCTGGGTACAAGAGAAATATATATAGGATATGCAAGAAACGGACTTTTAGATGAAATAACCAGAAAGACTTCAAGAGCTATGATGGTTAGAAGTAAAGATAAGTAGACAACAAAAAAGGATAATGAGCAAAGAAAGGACTATGTGCCAGGTGGAAGTAAAATCATTGCTGAGAACAGAATTTTCACCCCAGTGTAGGTCCCAGTGGATTAGGAAACACATCCAGATGTGAAAATGGGAGGGAACAGAGCCCCAGGGAACAAAAGATGCAATCTGTAGGACAAGGCTCAAAGAGACATGGAGGCTCCAGCAGAGGTGCTGAAATGCCAATGGGCAGAGCAGCAAGGCTCCCTGCCTAGTGCAGGATTTCAGAAACCATCAGAAAAGACAAAATTTCACCTTCTCAGCAGACATTTAATTTTTGTGCCTTTACAGTTTCTCTTCGATGTGCTAGTGAAGCACTGTTAAATATTACTAATAAAAGAGCAAAGAGAAAATCAGCTCAGTTCTTGTGCTGGCCTGGTTAAACAGGAAAAATCACCAGTTCACCAAAGCACAGCTCTACTCAATATAAAACACAATCAAGTTACTGTTGGTTCTAAATATGCTTAGTCTCCAGTTAAAGATGAATAGCACCAGCATAATCAGGAGAAAGCTTTCTCTGCTCTTCTAAGCTCTGCATGTCCCTAACATCTGCTATAAGAGAAGGTTCACATTGGTTAAATACAGCTTTTCCAGTTTCAATAAGATAAGGCAATGCTCTGTTTCAAGGATCACTATTACTCCAAACTTAATATAATATCTGCTGCTAAATAAACAACTGTAGGACACTAATACACTACTTCAGACCATCACATCAGTCACTAAACACGACGTTTTCTTTGGCTGATTTATCCCTGCTTCTTTCGTCTAACAGCAGACAGTCGTATTTCAAACACAATTTTGTTTTCTTTGGCTCAGAAGCTTCCATTATGGGCACTAAAAATGATGAGTTTATCTAATGAGATTAGAGTCTTTCAAGCATTTTCATGCTAGTCAATCCTTATGATGGGATGCTTAGTTTGGAGAGTCTTGCTGAACAAAAGCAAAGCACTGCAAGAGACCAGCAACATATGGTGTAGGAACCACTGATGCTGTAACAGAGCCACTTTACCACTGTGACTGACATGTATTCTTCTGTAGTATTGTTTATTTATATATAAAGTATATATTTATATACACTTATAACATATGCACACGTGCTGCACCCCATTTAACTCTCCCACTTCTAGTAATTCTTCATGTGCCTTAGGTTGGTAAGTGCATAAATGCTGAAAACAGTGCACATGCTTTGAGCCCCCCATCTCATACTGGCAGAAGAATCTTCCAGCTCATTCTGGTGGCTTGAGCTGTGGAAAATATCAATTGCATGAACTTGTATTTTCTTTCCCAAAAAATGTACACTCTGCTGTTTACTTTTATATTTGGATGAGGTGCAAGGGTTGGTAGCACAGATGCTAAGCTCTTCATAAACTAAGCTACAATAAAAGAATGAATGATGCTTTTATTCTTCTTTTAAATCTCAACTGCTATGAATCACACTCTCTGTTTGAAGACCAATATTACTGCAAAAGGGGCTTTAAACCAGATAAAAACATAGAATTCTCAGTTCTTCATTGCCACACCACTGTTAAAATTGGCCATTTAACAGCCTGTCTGGACTGATCAGAGAGACTGACAATAACCTGAAATTGCTATGGTGCAGCAGGACAGAGTCAGAATCCACTGCCAAGACTAGCAACCCCCTTGTGTCAACCTAGACAATTCACTCAGCCTATCATTTTCAGAAAGTGGATGATTCACTTTGATAAACTCATGCACAAGTCTCACCACAAAATGCCTGCAACAACTGCAAGTCTTGATACTCAGCTGCTTTAAAGCCACACTTTACATAACTTGGGTTAAACACCCAAAGATAAAAAGTTTTAAATAAATAAATAAATGACATTTTCAGAATGCAAATTTTTGACCAACATCTGCATCCAAATAAGAGAAAAGAAAAAGTAATTTAACATCTAAGAGAAACCAAGGACTTGTCCAAGGTCATCAGGCATACAGGCACAATTTTTTTTCTAAGAATGTAAGACTTCATACAGAGTAGAAGGTATTTTGCTTTGTGTTTGGATCAGACGTTTTCCTTATTTTTCAAGTCAACTCTGAGGCAGAATTTTGGACAATGGACTTTAGATGGGAAGTGTAAATGGGGCATAAAAGTCAGAAAGTGAAGCTGCCTGTTGGGAATTAGAAGAAGAAGGAGAGTAAGGCTGGCCATCAGGAAGTCTCCACTTCTAATCGTAGTACAGCCCCTGCCTTGCTGGGCAGCCACTTCCTCCTGCTCTATTGCTTCTTGAACACTTTTAAAGTGGTTTTGCTGAGTGTTTGCAGCTTAGAGCACGTTAGTGTCTGTACAGCACTGAAACATAAAAATGCTGTACAAAGAGCTATTATTTTTACTGTCAGCACAGTTGCTGTCCTATACACACTGAAGCAGACCTTTTTCCCTAAAACAGTCATCTCTCTCTGCATGTCTGAAGCTCAGTTAAAAAGCAAAAACTCGTATCTCCTAAATTACACAGCACATTAATTAGCTGTGCTGCAGTACATAAGTACATAACTGTGTGCAGACACGGACAAGGGAAAATAAATGGGAAATGATTCACACCAAATGTAGTTAGTAAAGCAGCCATTCTCAGAGAGATTAAGTCTTGGATGACATGAGTTTCAGCTGGATGATGCATTTGAAAATACCTCAGTAATGGTCCTTCACTCTTAACAGTGGGTCATCTGTTCAACCATTCCCAGGTCTAACTTCAACCCAATTCCCACGGAAGACAATCAAAGTATTCTCGAGGGGAAGAGAAAATAGAAGTGACACTTAAGACTCATCCAAACCAGAGACTTTCTGGATTCATGTTCACAAGGCTTTAGAGATATGCCTATAGATTTATCTATACTATACACACTTACATACATGTGTGCTTCACCAACACTGTTTTGCAATCCGGAGTTTGTCAAAAGCTATCTAGTGCATCACTATTCAAATAAATAGTAATCAAGTTTCAAAGCTGCACAGATGGATGGCTGCCAACTTCCCTGTTCCTTCAGAGTATAAAACAATGCTTCTGCTTTATACCTGCTGTAAACAAACTGTGTTCAAAGCACTGAATCCTCAAAGCAAGCCTCCCTCACTCCAACAGCACTCTGCCTTCGGGAGCCTACACACATTCTGGGGAACACTGAAGGAACGAGGAAGGGGCAAAAAGAGCAGCTGAGGCATATCAAGCATTATAAAAAAGAGACTACTCAGTTTAAATTGCAGAGTTAGCACTGGCAATATGACTGTTGCTTTACAACTGAACAACATATATGCCTTCTCTAAACTAGTGTTAGTGCCATTTTTTGGTGGATAAAAAGTGCTTTTCTTAGGTTCCAACCATACATAAACTACAGCAGACTGGGTTGGGTCCAAGCTGTGCCCATACAATGCATCAATGGGGAAAAACAAGTGCTGGATTCAGTTTTTAGAACAGGTTACTTCTATTAGCACACTAAAATGCCACCAATCTTACCTGGTTATTCTAGTCACTAACCTCACACACGTACTGAACCAGCTGTGGAGCTCCTCTAATCCTCCCCTTCACTATTTTACCTTCTGTTTTAAAACTGGAGAAAAGAGGCAGAGGGGGAGAAATAATAATAGAACCACAGAAAATATAGATGCTTAAAAGTCATAACCAACAAAATTCCTCATGAACAAGACAAACCACAGACATCTTTGGTTCCTGCTTGTGACATGCTCAAGGGTTTCTGCCTCTGTGTGTCTCTGCTGACTGGTGTCAGTCCCATTCCCATCCTAACCCACCCCAAACCTGAACTCCCAGCTTCCTGGAGGGTGCTTCAATCCCTTGCCCTTGGTAGAAGGCCAGAGCTTGAACATCTATGACACAATGAAATGGGATGATCACCCATGGGATGCTCATTTTCAGCTTTACTCATGCAACCTATATTAAATAGGAATTGTATAAAAGGCATCCCTTCCACTATGTAAAATGATGCCAGAGAAAATAAATAAACAAACAAACAAACAAACAAACAAACAAATAAATATATAAATAAATGTGATTATATTGTTCTCCATGCTCACCGGGGTATGGAGAAGAGTAAATGCATGCAAAAACAATGAAGGTTTTAGCTGTAATTGGAAAAAAATATAGCAGAAAAAATATTTAAATCCTGGAACTGACTGCCCTTCTAAATGATGACCTGCCAACAGGAACAGACTTTGAAGAACAGATCAGACAAACAGTTACCAAAGGGGTAAATACTACTGCTACTGCATGATCTGTGTGCTCCACGGAGGATTTTTAACCTATGGTTATAAATCATATTACCAGTATCTCTCATATCTTCTAAACACATCTCTGAGGCAACAGTATTTAAGCTACCAGTGTAGTAAATGAGCAATTATTTGGCATAGTTGATGATACAGGGAATATGGCAATACACCAGAAATAAATATGCAGTCATGCATATCCTAAGCAATAGAGTTTGGGCATATTTTTTAAACAGAACATGGTATGAGTTTAAGGTTGTTAAAATCTGTTCAAATATTTTCCATTCAAACAACATCAATTCTCTCTATCAACAAGGCAAGGCTCTGCAGTAATGACAGCATATCTATTTTGCCATCAAGATAAACTTTAATGTAAGGAGCTTACTCTATGTACATATCCACAGATAAGTTCCAAGGAAAGGCTTTATCAATTACCACCTAGATTTCTCTAACATCTTTTATCAATTCCATAACGTTTCTCTGCAAGTTGCTACTGCAGATGATAGTGGCACCTTACTTTCACTGAAATCAACCAGGGAAGCTGCAGAGCAGCAGAGTCCCTTTGCTTGAGCAGAGCAAGAGCAGAGCAAGAGCAGCCGTCTGGCACTGCTCGCTCCCATGTCCAGTCCCTGTCTTCCAAAGGCAGCTGCCCTACTGAGTTACAATGAGCACCACTTCCCAACAGCCTGAAAAGGACCCAGCTTTGTGTGCCAGGAGGAAGAGAGGTACCCTTAAGCCCATAAAACATAATTTCCCTAGCAGATACGCACTCACATTTGTGCAGAACTGGCAGACTGGCTCCTGTCATTGTCTAGAGATAACTGTGTGTGTTTTGTCTCAAGTATAGCGTGAACAAACCCAACTCATTAGACTTAGCAATATATACTGACAAAACTGGTTTAGGAACAGAGGAAATTAGCCATGTGTTCATAATGGTTGTTCTCCAGGCTTTTGGCTGTCTCTCTTTCACTTGGCTTGTGGGGCTTGCTTTGGGATTTTGTGCTTGGCATTTTTCAGTTTGGTTTTTTTTGTTCTGTTTGTTTGTAGTTAGAAAGATAAGCTTCTTCAAAGTCTAGTGTTTTCTTTAGGTTGTTCTGTTTACAGAAATGGGAAACAATTTGTCCCTCACTGCTTACATAAAGAAAATAATGTGCATGTTGTTTGTGGCCTCACCACAGGCGTTACTCAGCAAATTTTAATTATCCTGTTGGTGATTTAGTGTTGTGTAAAAACATATCCTAGCATGTATACACATCTGCCTTTGCTTATTAAAGTCTGTTATTTTTGGCTAGCTCACTGACATGAAGATACTTTCCACCAACCAAAGCAGATTTTGAACTTTTGTATATTGTTCGCTGCTCTCTCCCAAATAAAAACTGGGCATAATCTTATACCAAATGTTGATAATTTCATGAAAATAGTAGCGAACAAATAGTGGCGACTGGGTTCATGTATGTAGTTAGTCAGATCTGCTTTTTCCCAGCTACTTCCTTCCCTCCACAAGCCTTCACAGCTCACAGAAGCCTTCCTTCATAGTGTGGTGGGGCAGGGAAAGGTTGCTTGGATATTTTCCAGGCACAAAAATACACTTAGTGCATAATATGGGAACTATGTAATTCCTTAATTAAGCATAATACAATTTATTCCATACACAGTTTATAGAATACATCACAGAAGCGTAAGATGATTTGAGGTGTTATGTTTTACAGTGGAAGAAAATTTTTTTCCTCACTGGAATTGAAGGGAATGCTTTAGAAGAGTGACTTTGAAAAATGTCAAGTATTTCAAAGAAGGTGAGGTTTGTAGAGTCTGCTGATGGTCTTAAGGGATTGCTAGAGGAGAGGCACACCCACAGAAGGAACCTGGGGAGAACACGTGGGAGGAGGAGAATACACAGCAAAAGGTGGGAGGCTGTAGAGCACAGTGAGCCAGATCTTACAAAGCAGGAGGGCATTTTAGGCCAGATGCTTTCCAAATTCCCATGATATCAAGGGATACGTTTAGCTCAGACAAGCTTTAATTTAAAAAAGTAGGTAAGAAAGGCAGAAACACACAGAATGGCTAAGTATTTGCCCCCAATATGGGAATGAGCAGCTTGTTTTCAGTTTTGAAGTCCAATTGAAGATTTTATCTTCCATATTTCCTGTTTCTGATACATTTGTAGCAAGTAAGTAAGCCATCCCTCTAAGAGGCAAGTAACAATGGCCCACACTACTTTAAAAGGTACTGTTAAAAGGTAGTGACACTGAAGTCCTGTGATGAATTGCAGCCCTGTTACAAGGGTTGTATTTTACCAGGCATATACACTAGAAAGTGCCTAGGAGCCAGAGTCTCCTCAGCTGTACCCAGGCAGACCCTCCATCCTGGGGAGGATTTCACTGGTGAAATGAGACTGCTCTGGTGGCTCAGCTGCAACCACAACTGAGGGGCAGCAGCTGCTGAGACCTAAACCTTGCCCCATAGAAGGAAGCCACGGACAGATGGGGAGCACTGGTAGTTGTGCCCTACTGAGCCCTCATGGTTTCTTTCACAGCAACTGTATTTTTCCCTGGCTCTCAAATCCATCTCCTCACTGCAGAAATGCTGTCTCTCATATTCCTCTGCCATAATAATAACAGGCAAACTTAATTAACACTGTGAGTAGTTTGGATGTCTGCACAACAGGTTGCAAAAAAAAAAAAAACCAACAAAAACCAAAAACAAACTCCCAAGGGAAAAAAAGCAAGCAACCAAAGATAACTAAGAACATTTGTTGCATAATGTAATTCAAAGCTTCTATCTGTAGGACCAATACAAGACATGTTTATTATGTCTTAAATCAAGATGTGAAAGCTTGGTTTTGAACTGCTTTAATGTTAATGATTTATTATATGTGAAATATGTGTCTAGTTTGGTAAGGCCCATATTATGCATTCAACGCAGAGTTCCTCTTCAAGCTTCTTACTGACATCAGAACATAATAAAATGACAAAATTGTGCATTCTCCTGCAAATAATTTCTTCAGAGATTAGCAAGAGAGTAATGTATCTTCCTTTGTAATATCCTGAATTTCTGTCAACATAATCATAAAATATACACCACAAAATACAGTAAGTGTAACCACAAGCCTTTTTATGTGACATATTTTAGAGGGCTTTCAACATTGATTAGATCTTTACTACTGCTGTTATTATTCCTGTGATCTAAAAGTACTCTAGATAGGTACTTGAAGTAGAAACATTAATTTAGAAGGATTAAATACAAGGAAGACATTTCTCAAGATACTAGAGATGAGCACACAAGTATGTCACCAAACAAATGCTTACCCCCAATTTTAAACAGAGAGACAGACAGATACACAGATGGGTATGTGTATATATACATCCATAAACCTGTTATTTAACAGCTACTCCACACTTACTGTGAGAACTACTGATCTGTAATCTTGGAGCCAAGGGCCCAGTGAACCCCATAAAAGCAACCTTCATTATATAAAATAAATTAAGCAACATTGAGAAGCAAGAGATAACGTAAACATTCCCTATATAATAGCCTATTACAGAGCAGAGAGAAGAACAAATAATTTAGTCCAAGGGGGCACTGACAATGGTCCATGACTTCAGCATGCAGTCGTGAGGAGTTAAGCTGGGAAAGAGCAGCCAAAATATTCTTTCTAAAGCATCAGCACAGGCTTATAAGGAAGTGACACCAAACCTTTTTTTCCACAGACATTTTTCATTAGAAATAAATATCAAAATAGGCCCAGCACATCCTCTTCTTTATCTTTTCCCTCCTCACCCAGCCAAGTGAGGAATCTCCTCACACCAGGCCATCAGGTGACAGTGCAGTATGTGGCACTGTCTGTGTGTACAAGAAGGTACTAAGCACCTTTTTTACCACCACATGTCACTGCCTGCCTTCAAGGGAGGAACCAATTGGACATACACAGCAAAACCAAAAGAGATGATCCAAATTAACATACACAGCAGGGAGCATAAGCTTGGGAACACAGGATGGGATGAAGAATGTCCTTCACATACAAAATTGAGACTACAAAGTATTTCCCTGGGGAAAGCATTACCTAAACACACGCTCTACCACTGCATTATAAAGCTGATGATAATGACAGTACGTCTGCTGATCGTGGAAATATCACCCTCTATTCTGCCTCAAACAAACAGCCATGACATTAAGTTTTGGGTAACAAACCAAATCAAATTAGGAGCAACAGTTACAACAATTTACAATACAAGAATAAGCATCAATTGGCTATTGACTCAATTTACCACCTGGAATACTGCCATTACTATCAAAAAATACATGTGTCAACAGAGCAGCAGCCTAAGTGCAGTATGCTGGTGTTGATGCTGCAGAGGACAACTATTTCTGTAGGATAACATGGCTCAGTTGTCCAGCCATATGTAGGCTCTGGTAGGCCCCTGGAGAGAAGAAAGGACAACACTCAGATACCTAGAATCTAGTATAATGTATAATTAAGGAAACACTCTGCTACTGTATTTTGGTAATTTTATTCTTTTATTAAACTTTTCCCTCAGTTCCCCAAGGAAGCTATCACATATGCAGCCACTAAGAGATGATGTTTTATCCCAAACTGAGAGCAAACAAATGTTTCTAAACATTGGTTTTATGCACAGTGTAAATATACATTTGCTTGGGAATGACAAATATTTTTAGCAAAATGTCTCATTCCATTTTTACTCTATTGATGGAAGAGCAAAGCAGCAAAGTACTTTGGGATGTACCTTCTCTGCTGGGACAGCTAGTAGCAGAAGTTTGTATTCTAAGCAGTTTCCCCATGTCCTCTGAAGATGTTACTACCTCTTGGTACCACTGGGTACCAAGCACAGGTGGGCTGATGTCACAGTATCAGATCACCTGCAGGAATTCTTATGGCAGAATTTAAAATAAAGACCATGCCAAAGTGCAAAGCTCTTTATGTACTGAGCTTGACTATCATACCTGAAGAACAAAAACTATTTTTTATTGTTGGCTTGAGAAAACTGTGATCAGGTTAAACTTGTGCAAGCTTCCAAAGAGCAGCCATTTATCCAAGTGTGGAGCCAGGCTTTCCACACCTAGTACAGGTGTGGTGCAACACCATGAGTGCTGCTTCAGTAACAAAATCAGATGGTATCTTTTTTGAAAGAGTAACAGCTGATCAGAACTTGTAGAGGCTTCATGCAGATCTTGTGTATCTAGCATCACTTCTGTTCCACCATGTTCTCAAAATGATCAGGGAGTTGAGAGGGGAAGACTCACAGATGATATTAAACCATGCAAACTAGTAAAACCACAAGAAGTTGGAGTTCTGCTTCAAATAAAAAGAGCCCTCTGGAAAAATCTAATTTACATACATATCCTAATCTAGATACTGATAGTTTAAAGTGATTAAGTGCTCCCTTCTTTGACAACACCCTTACTGTCACAAACCCTGAAGTAGTAATAGGCAAAATAGGTACCTGATGTCTATAAATAATCATATAAATGTTTCTTATTAATAAAAGACATCTTAAAATAGCCTTTCTTCTATACATACCACATGAACAAGATCATAGGAGTTTCATTGTAGTGTAGTTGTCTTAGGGATACAAACAAAATATTTATAACTCCCCATACACAAAATGCAAGCATATTACTATAAATGGAAAAAAGCAACACATTCTATCTCCTTTTTTCAAAATGTGTAAAATTAACATTTTCATGCATATGATGCTAAATGAGTTAAGACAAAAACTTCTAAAAATATTTTACAAATAACTGTCAGTGATACAACTTCTCTCAGAAAGGGAGGCTTTGTGTCTTTGATGACCTCAATGATACAACATCAAATATCACTGAAGAAACAAGAATATTTTAATTTTACAGCATTTAAATAAAATTATAGCTATGAACATATCTATGATGTGTATAATCTGTGTAAGTACATATACAGTAGCCCATTCTTGCACATTTTTCACAGATACACAAGTTACAAACCATGTACCCATTGACTTTTTTCTTTTTCTCAGCACAGATGGCATTTCAAGAGGAATTTTTTTGTGCCACAGCTAACACAAACCACAAAGAAATTACTCTTATTGAATATTGCCTGCTGTTGAAGAGTGTTTTGAAATTACACTCCATTTTTTAAGGGAACTGAAGAGCTGAGAACAAGCCGTGCATTCACATCAGTGGCTAACACAGAGAGCAGCAGCGCTGACTGAATGCAGCTCTTCACCAACCAGTGCCTAATGGTCACTGCACATTAGGGACACATTTTCCCTCTGTGCCACTTTTGAGGAATTCATTGAAATTTGCTTTGTAATGAGATCACTGTTTGTTGGCAACTTCCATCAGACAGATAAAATTATGTAGCCTTTTGTACTGGCTACCAGTGGAAGAAGATTTTTAAGAGAAGTAGTTATACTTTGACAGATGAAGACAAATCTTCAAAGCACTGCTTTGAATGCAGGATTTTCTAGAGAAATGGGAAACTTATTTATATGTGTATATATACACATGCACAAGCAAAGACTCCATCTGAAAATAATAATTACCTAAAATAATTTGGAGTCCAATGTCAGGCAGTAGAACAACTTAGTTTTACCACACTTAATTGTCCCATCAAATTTTCACACATTTTATTTACAGGGTAGCAAGTCCACAGTTAAAAAAATGGCAACTAACACTGGCCAAAAATCTAGATGGCTAAAGTCACCAGCTGGTGTTAAAGTTCCTTTTTCTAACAATACTATAGAAACTTGGGAAAATGAACTAAGAGGTCTGTGTGATGACCAGTTGCTACAAAAGGTCCCACAAAGAGAGTCACTTTTTCATGTAAGCTTCATCTGTATCCTTGTTAGGTCTATTACTCTTAAATCACATCCTGCTCTCACAGAATCAATTACAGTAAACCAGGCTCAAAACCCACAATCACATATAGTTGCCATCATGCCCCATTGTGAGAGAATCACTATCAAATATGAAACATTACAAGTAAAGAACAGCAAGAGCATGTTTCTTTATTCAGGAGATTAATATTCCTTCTGCTTCAAATATTACTGGGAAAAAATACCTCAAGAGAAATGTTAACTAATCCAAAATTTGTGCTTTAACAAGAAAATTATGTTGGCAAAATCCTGCTGGATAGTCCATCCAGCATATCCAAGACAAGTGATGAAAGAATAAATTGTACTGGTCACATAACTGGTTCCTCTAGAAGCTGCAACTGATTGAACATGATGGTTGTGGGGATGTCAGTAACACAGTCAAGTATGAAATATCTTAAAGTGTCAAATCTGCACACAGCACAGCACAGAGGAGAGAAATGGGGGAACTGACAAGGGCCACTGACCTATCTATAAAGGTACATTATGCACAATTTCAGAGCAAATTTTTCCACAGCTGGGAACGCTACACATCTTTCAATAAATGATCCTATCCAGATATTGCTCTGGCTCTCTGGCAGTGGGGACTTCTGAATGGTAATGCCTGAGTCCATACCACCAGCTAGGAAATACAAGCTTATTTACAGCAAGCTTAACTATGCCAGTGGTCAGCCACACTTAAAATGGGACATCCCTACTCTGCTCCCTAGCATGCTTGATGCATCTCACTACATGATAGGTCAATTTCCAGCAGTTTGCAGACTGTCAGGAATGCTGTCACTCTCTCAACATCATGAGAAGCTGGTTCAGCTATCATGGCAACAAACACTATGCACACACAGGCAACTAACCTGAAGATGGCCTTCAAGATGAGCAAGGGGACTTCTGGAGTTGTGGTTTGGCTTTGTGGTAACGACCTGTAGAGTTTTTATTAGCAATTTAATCTATTGTTTTCAAAGAAGTTTCTGCTACACTGCTTTTGCATACTGCATGCAGATGAAAGGCATCGAGAGCTCAAAGGATATCTACAGTCCTTCTAGAATGCAAAGAAAATGCAGCACTAGAAAACAGCATCAGGAAATATATAGGCTTTTACTTCAAAATATGCTAACAGACCCATTCTCTGATTGCTCTTTGCATAAGACTCTTTTTCCCATTCACAGTTTGATCTTAGAAGGCACTACACCATTTTGTAGCAGACCATGACAGGCAGTTTACCATCAATATTAAGCACAATCAAACTCTACTGACTGATTGGATAAAATTCAATCAAGCTGCACATGTATTTAACTGAACAAGCATAGCAAACAAAGCAACAATTTACAACTTCAATAATTAGCTGGTGCATATATTTGAAGAAGCTGCTTTTAAATGCATGGTATTGCCAACTATCAGCATTTTTACTGAAGCTCTGAAATATGGAAATGACTCTGGGAGTAGTTTTCTTTATATAAAAACAGCTGTTAACAAAGTTTTTAACTAGCATGAATGTACAGAAAATGGAACTTAAGAAACAGGAGGACTCAACCTGCAGGATTGTGAAAAACTGGGAGAAAACAACACACCTCCCTGAAAAGCTATTGGGCTAGTGGGGAAACTTCGAGGGCTCAGAAGCTCACAGAGCTACAGTCAGTAAATCCAAAGCACAGCCTGGTTTCTTGGCCTTTTGTTTTCACCCAAGTAGACTAGAAATCCTCAGCAACCAACAAATAGTTGATGCCCTCTGAAGTTGCCCCATCAATTCCTCTCAGTGAAAGTTGTGAGAGATACAGGAAAGAAGCTCCCCCAAGAGAACTGAGGACAAGTCTAAAACAGATGGAGAATAATAACAGAAGACAATCCCTGAATAAACACCACCCCTGGTTAAACAGAAAAGCACAACTTGGTCATCAGGTTCTTCCCTCTACAAGCAGATTGGGAAGTCCTTCCAGTGAGGTTATCATAGTTAAGCAGATACTGCTTTTGATCCTGGAGTCAGGCTCCTGGAGAGTTTTGGCTATGAAAATATGCAAATGTTTCCATTGGAATGCATGGTGCATAATCAATCATGCCCAGCAGGCCTTACAGATCAACAAGACATTCTAATCAGAAGGCTGCCCAGAGCTACATTCCTGGAGAGACCAGGCAAGAAAATCATTTAGGGATGAAAATACATCACCATCTGTACTATTTCTTTATAATGATGGTCAGGAAACATGGCTGAAATTCATTTTGCCTCAGCTTTCTTGTAGCTATTCTATAAAGACCTAAAGAGACAATGTCAGAGAGAATTCCTATTTCAATTATTTAATATATTTTTCCATTAAATTATAAACTAATTAGTAGATAAAATATAGGTACAGGAATAAAAATTAATTTCACAGTAATAGAGCAGTTTTTTTAACATAAAAGCATCAGAAGATAGCAAAATCCAATATATTATTGTCATGGCAAATGTCACTGCTTGAGAGCAGAGAAACAGAAGAGCACAGCAACTAGGGTTTATTGCACAATAACTATTTTAATACTCTAAGGAATTGTTTAAGCAGCTGATGTTTAGCTGTGGCTTGTCCTTTAGGAGAACAAACTATGTAGAAAAAGTTAGGCAGTTAGAAGTTTATCTTTTGTTCTTTTCTTCAGAGACAACAGAGTACAAGAGGACTGGGGGAAAGGAGAATGATTTATCAAGAGGATAATACAAATTTCACGATATTTTGAGGTCATCTAGAGAATACTAACAAAAGAAAATCTGTTTATTTATTCAAACACTCCTACCCATCAGAGGGCTAGAAGTGATGCCTGCCTAGTGCCTTCTGGAACACCTTAAAGGACCTCCTCTGACACTAATGCATTTAAGTTCTGAAGGGTTTCCAGCTACCATTGATCAAAACACTTCAGTCTTAAATGGCCTTTAACACCATCACCATTTTCAGTCATCTATTCTCACATTTTACTCAATAAAAGGAAACTTCATCCCCTGGTCTCCACCAGCCTCCCTTCTATCCTCATTCTTCCAAGAGGTAGAAGCCATTCCCTGTGTACCTGGCCTGCACTGGGTCCCTTCTCACATCCTTACACCAATTGTATCACCAGTCCAGGCTCTTTCATATCCTTCTTATTGACATGCCTTGGAACTACATGTCCCTGATGGTAAGCGACTGAAGAAAATACAAGTGAGCAAGAATCTTTCACTTTGGCATCTGAAGTGAAATGGGTAACGTTCTCAGTTCCACCAAGGTTTTCAAACAAAATAAACAGCAAGCTTCACTTTCATAGCACCTTCCTATGCTTCTTTTTTTTTTTTTTTGTAAGGAGAGTGTATGTAGCAATAAGAAATTAAAACCATATTAAAGCCCTTATTTGTCCCATGTAATTGTAAACATTATCTGATTAATTCAAGATGACCTTCCACAACCGGGTACAACAAATCTGACAAGGTGAGTGGATTTTGTCATCAGAAGAGAGGACAGTTGACCCAAAAAGTCCTATCAGCAGGCAAAGGGAAGAGGAATTCACCTCTGGGGAACATGTAATTCTCTCAGCATGGTCCTAGACAGAAGACTGGAAGGGGCCTAGAAAGAGGTGAGAAAATTTAAATGCATGGAGCTTTCTTGTAGAACGTGACTTAGAGATCAAACTGTGCTGCTGAGGAAGCTCCCCTTCATTACAACAGTAAATATTTAGGAAGATCTCCAAGCAAGAGTTTAAGTGTTCTTCCCATCAGTTGTGAACAAATGGCCCAATAATTCACCTCAGCTTCAAAGCAAAACTTGAGCTTGACTGCAAATGTGTAGCAAGAACGAAAGAAATGTTTACTATGCTACTGAACAGAAATTCCAGATTTCTCTACTTCATTCTTTAATTCTGCTAATGCAGGAGCTCAACCTGCATGTCTGAAAATACACAACATAATACAGTAATTATGTTTCAAATAAAATACATGCAGAAGGAAAGAACCACTTTAGAAGACATCTTTGTAAATTAATTTATTTCCTATCATCTTAAGTATCCTCTGCCACAACTGGTGTCACAATTAGCCTTAAGAAGGCATTAAAGATGCTTATTCATCCTCTTTTCCAGCTCATTGGGGAAAAAATATCCATCCCTCCAAGGAAGGATGATCTCGTAGCTATAGAAAATGGGAGTTTGACTACTACTTCAAGTGGATTATCTGCATGAAGTCACACAAAAATGCACTTAAACCCTGTACCTTAGCTGCCTGAGCTGTTAAATGGAAATGCTAACATATGGTTTGAGCAGAAGGTTAGCCTAGGTGACTTCCTGAGGTCCGTCCTGACCTAGATTTTCTTGTGATCCTATTTGCTTTGAGACATACAGGATGAATGAGAAGGGCACTCAAACTCTACAGGGTTGATTACTGGTGAAAATCTCAAATAAGTCTCAAATCTCAAATAATAATCCTAACGTTTTCAAGGTTTTAATATGTAGCTTTTTATTACATATAGATGGGAGGGAAATCCTGTAAAAATGCTCATGGACTCAGTGGTTTTTACAAGTGACATCTATGACAGCCAGAGAAAAACAAGTCATCCTGCTCTGGATGATGTGGTAGAACCTGCTGGTTATGCTGGTTTTCAGAAAGCCAACAAACTGAAAAACTAAATATCTGTTTTGACTACAGATTGTTTAAGTGGCATCATAAACTTGAAAGGCCTTTCAACTGAATTATGTGCAAGTAAATTTAGCAGGCAGATTAAGCAGAAGTTTTTACAGACAGACTGATGCTAACATGAACAAGAAAAAGCACTTGTTATCTTGTAACACAGAATACCCAATGAGTATAAAGTGTCTGCAAGTATGACAGTAAAAAAAATTGAAAAATAAATTGCTAGCAGTTAAGATGATTCTGTGTCTAATTTAGAAGATTACTTCTCAGGGTGAAGCTGAACCAACAATCTCTTCCTCCTAAGGCACATCCTCTTCTCCAAGCACCTCAGCTGCAGCATATTCTAAAAGCAAAAACAGTGCAAAAGCAATACAAAGTCCTACTCTGCAAATAGTCTCATTTTCTGCTACTAGTTTTTAATTTCCTAGCAGATCTCTCAAATAGGAAGGCTGTGACTGACTTTGGACTGCCTGGGTAAAAACACCAGTCTTAGCAGTTCAAAGTGCTGTTTGCCAAACTTGTATCTAATATCCTGTTAAAAAATGGCAGGGAAGAAAATGGAATAAAGCATAAAACAGGACACAACAAAAAAAAAAAATCCAACTCTCCTTACCTTGCTGGAGGCACATCAATATTTGAAGAAACAACCTTGCGCTTCTGTTCCAGAAGACAAACAGAACGAGTGTTTTCTTTTTCATACTCATGAGCTCTGTTTAGTTTTTTGGTCTCTGCTGTTTTTAAATCTTCCTCCTTTGTGGTGAACAGGAGAAACTGTTGGTCTGGCAGTTTTCGACTGGTGTCACTTTTTACATCCTCCTGTTGAAATGCAGGGAAGGTCATTTCACGCTTGATGTTGGCTGCCTGAAAAATTGAAAGCAATTATTAAAATTTCCTTTAATTCTCCTAAAATGGGAAACAACCCAATACCCACAGGCATTTACTTCTAATTAATTATTTGAATTAGTGAATACCATTTCTTTGTCCTTCATAAATTCTGAAACTGCCACTTATTTCATAACAATGTCAAAGACTATCCAGGAAAATAAGTACTCCTTGTCTGTTTGATAAAGCTCTGAACCTCTTTATGTTAAATGAAAAAGATATTTGAATTAGAATGTCAGAAACCAGATTATAAACAATATATCTTCAATGTACACATACCTGTGCTGCACAGCTATGCAAAAGAAATCCTACCTGCCTTCCTCTTAAAATTCCAGAAAAAAAGTCAGAGTTTTTCCAGATTAAACATAACCAAGAAATTAAAGTGCTTCCTACAGCCACACACTGGATTCTTGAACAGCTGTATTTGTAAATGAGGGTTTTTCCAGGAGCAGAAAAAGAATTTTCTAGGATCCAACTCATGTGCCAGAAGGCAAAGGGGATCAAGTGATGGGGGCAGGATCTCTGTAAGGAGCCTGTCCAGCAATGATGAGCAGGAATACACCCAGGAGCAGTGCCAGGTTGTCTCTTTGCCTGCCAGCACTTCCTGGAACTTCAGGTCTGCTGCTTCCTGTAAGCAAAGACTTCCCAAGCAAATAGGTGTCTTAACAAATCCACTACCACTCTGGAATACAATGTGCTGGTGTTTATTAAGCAAATTATTGCAGGGTTGCAGGGAAGACCCCGAAAAGCCATCAGAACCAATCCACTCCATCTTCTCAGCAAACAAAACAAAGCACAGGACCTAGATTCTCCTGTGAAATCCATTCTGTGGCCAGCTATGCTTCCCAGCTTCACAGGGGCAGACCTATCTGTCAGGCAACCCCTCCAACCAACCCAAACAGCCAAGCAAAATACAGCCCAACAACTTGGCAGCTTCTCCTGCCGTGAGCAGAGGTAGTTCCACACCATATGCACTTGTTTGGAGAAATCCAGGTGCCTCCTAGAGCTGGCAAACTGGATTTTAAAATATCTGTAAATTACTGCTGATCTTTACAGTGCAGACATTCAAGCTGTGTTGTCCTCAGACAGCAACAGCACCAATAAACTGAAATTCCTGTGTCAACTCTTCCAACTTTTTCCTCCTTTTCATCATCCAAAAAAATTAATCAACATTTATGTGTATATATTTATGCATTAAAATATATTCCTCTCTCCACAGATCTCTGTTTATAGATTTCAAACCCTGGCAGTTATAAAAACGGTGCAAGCAATTTTAAGTTCACAGGAAAGACATACTTGCCAAAGTAATTTTGCTGTGTTCTGTAAAGTGTAGCACATCATTAACACATAACTATTTAGGACTGATGATTTAATTATTTCTAGTGCTTCCACTGAGGGGCTTTTAGCAGTTGCATCAAGAACAAAACAAAGAGTTATTACTCTATGAATGTAAACAGTAGAAAGAATTAGACACTTTACACTTCTTCACACACAAACAGATGACACATTACCAAGAAAATCTGCCTGGAAGACAAAACAGTCAGCATGCAGAATCACAGAATTAGGAGAAGACATATAAACAACACAAATTGCATTCTGATTTAACGATTTTTTTTAACTTCTTAGATTTACAATAAGCCTTTTCTTGAGTGCCTGAGAATCTCTGAGAAACTGAAATGCTGAGCTGCCATCAATTTTCATTAAAACTGACTTGTAAGTGATGCACTGGAGTAACAAAAAATCCTGAAAATACCCAAGTTCCAATATCCAGCCCCTAGAAATCATGCAGCGCCAAATGAGGGTTTATATAAGACTTGAATTCCATTCCCTTGCATAACCACATCTCCCTTCCTCCCTGCCCAGGATTTCCACCTCATCTGGTGTGGAGGACAGTTCTGTGCAGGGCAAGAGCAGCTCCACCTGCTGTGCATGGCAGGGGGGCTGATGTCCCACAAGTACCAGGCAGCACCAGCAGTTGCCTCCTTACCCTCTACAACCCTTAGTGTAGAAAGCACCAAGAGCATGGGAGAGGGGCAGCCTCCCTCATTTCCTACTCTCCAATGCCAGACTGAACTCAGTTTTCATCAGGATGGTTTTAATTATTCTTTTTATGGACTAAGTGCATGACTGTACCAAAGAAAAACAGGTATTTTTGTCTTCTGTTTATGAAATGGTAGGATTTTACTCAGTTTCAGCAAATATATTGTGCCATACATTGCTGAGTTTTCTTTACAGACCTAAGCAGTGAGGACAGAAGGCTGCAGGTTCAGACTACAGCAGTAAAATAAAGCCGAAACCACAAAGAGCAGAATACTTGTACTGTGAGACCAGATAATCTATTCTTATATATCAAATTTATTCACATCCAGTTCAAAGACATTTCATATGTCAATATGCCACAATTAATAGTCAGCTCCATGCATGCATAGGGAAGTGAGGTAAGACAAAAATCACAGAGCAAATGCTCAGGTTGTAGAAGCAGTTCAGGTTCTTCAGCCAATGGCCAGGAAAAGCAGAAGACTAAATCCAACACTTAGACTCTCTTCCTCTCTTTCAGGTTTTGATGGATGCTTGGAAATATTAACTTCTTTCTAAACTTTACCTTGAGAGTGCCTGCATATAAAGAATTTTTTCTGCTTTAGAAGCACGTGATCATGAGAGAAAGACAAGAGTTTTCCTCAGTGGGCATTCTCCAGTAGCTTTCTCCTACTCCACATGCAGTTCTATTTTAATTCATCCATGTCTATGGATGCCACTTCCACTTGAGACACCTGCCCTGTCTGGAATTGTACAGTGTCTTTTGCTGGAAATCCAACCACCTACACAAGCAGCCACTGATGTGAAGAGTGCTGAGAGCCACAGCCACCTGAATGATCAGGTTCCTCACTTCCTGGCAAACACATTGATTCATGAACAGGACTCCTCTGATTTCAAGCTCTGCTTCACCAGCAGTCATAATTCAGAGATAACACAGACAATTTCCAATATATCTTTCCAGACAGTTAACTGTTCTGTCATATTTCATCAGTAACTCTATTTTTTTTCATGGATCCTTCATATTCTTTTAACCCCTTGAGTCTTGTGGTGGTCCTTCAAGTCCAGAATGTTTCAGCAAAAATTCTGTGGGAGACCTAGTCCAACCTGTCTAGGCCTGTCTCACAGACAGACAGAAGGTAAGACTATTACACCATTTTATTTCAGCTTACTTCCAATACTTCACATTTCTCCATCCTTTGCTGTTCTCAAATTCCATGATTACATTGTTCCCTAATTCTTCAGCTTTTCTTGTCATCATACCTCCAAATTTGCCACCTTATTGCCTCCAGTATCAACTGCTGGTAAAACTTAAGCCTTTTTTAAGCACTTGATGAAGTATCACTCAGCCACTTGAAATTAGGCTGCTTTTCTATGCAATTCATTGTGCAATTCATTGTGCATTTTCACCCTTAAGCCATTAGCAACCTTCAGCTTACTTTCAACAGAGTCCTTTACAACCTGGCCTCAGGCAACCAACATCACTTGAAGTTCAGTCACAGAAACAGGAGCTATAAACCACCTGTACATTAAAAAAACCCTAGCTTTGTTTCTCTCTGCAGCTACCTTCACCTGTCTTTGTCAACGTGCCCCCCCTCCTCCCCCACCATTACCTCTGGGCAAGGGAAACTTTTGATACTCTGCTGCTTGGAAACAATGCTATCACCCAAGCCCTCCCCACTGGAGCTCAAGCATGGGGCAGTGCCAGAGCTGGGGTCTGGTGTGGCATTACTCCTTCAGTAACTAGCCTGCAAAAACTGAAAACCATTTCTTGCTTTGGTTTCTAAGTAAAAATTTTATTAAGAAAGCCTTTCAATTTCTGTTTCAAAGTTGTCAAGACAATGGTATATATTTAGATTGAGGGCTTTACTTTCAAGTTAAGGGTTTTAGCTTAAAGCTTGATTCATTATTATTAAATGACAAAGTTTAATAATCCATGTGACACCTAAATGATTAGCACAGTTACTATTTTCAGCAGTATATTAATAATTTTTCATTGCAAACCCTATCTTAACCTGCTTATAGAAACTTTTATGTGGTGGTATTTTGTCATAACTAAATTGCTGGTCCTGAACTCCACATCAAGACAATGTGTTACAATGTAAGTCTTGTCCAAAATGAGCACGCTTGACACTGACACAAACTGAGGACTTTAAAGAAGTTTTTCATTATTCCTTACAAATGATGTGCAGGCTGAAATTTTCAGTAGTTTAGGCCTTAACTTATGTGCAGTCAATTTTTGCTCTACCCAAGAGCACATCCTGATAAGATGCTGACATTGCAGTCAAACCTCAGTCTCCTCCAATTTCAGTTAAATTTCAGCTTGAATTTTACCCTGAACAGCAAAAAAAAAAAAAATATTGATCAAAAAGACAACTCAGGCACTGAATTGCCTATTCAAAGGATGAGTGAACACTAGAATAAATAGACCTATCATTTATATGGAAATAGAGACTTAGATTTGACAGATTATGACATCACCCCTTGAGTACAACCGAACTGGACTTTATCATCTTCCCTTCCTTATGGTGAGCTGCTGCTTAAAAATTCAAGTTACTTATTTTCAAATAGCTCACTAGCATTTAATAGGCATTAAGATGTCTATGTTTCTTATACAATGGAAAGCATTAAACTCCCAGGAATATTAGCATTATATTAGCTGCTATGTGACCCAGCTGTATGGAAACATATCTTCAAATGTGAAAACTGACTCCTACCTATATTCTTTCAAATTTCCTGTTTTTTGGTGCAGAACCTGTGGATTCAGGTGGGCACAGCAGGAACAGAACCACAATTTTTAACAAGCTTTGTAACTGATTACACAGACAGATGGAAATACAACAAACTACTGAAAGAATTGCCACACCGCATACCATGCCTACTTTGCTGACAGTTTTACAAACAACTCAAGGGCTGATTTCCACAAGGCAGCTGCCCAGCACAACAGAACACTGCCTCCCACCCCCGTGACTCGATGCAGCACCTTCCACGAAGCAGATTTACACCAGATGAAGAAGATCTTACCACAAATGCAACTGCCTCTGCCTGCCAAGAAACAGGCCCGCAACCACAGCCTCGGCAGAGAGGCCTGCAGCTCCCTGTCAGGCAGCACAGCAGTGAAGCCCAGCAGGCTCCCTTATCCTTCTGGGGGGACACTGGCTAACTTGGGTTTCTTCTCAGTGTCTGCTGGCATCTGGAAGGACTAAGACATCTGAGAAACTGGAGCATGTCCCTTCCATGCACACTTTGAATCTTAGAGGACTGTGTAAATAATCTTCCAGCTGTAGCGTACTTTGTGCCATTATGTTTTGTTCATACAGATAATAAAGCTAATTTTAAAATAAAGTACCAATAAAACTATTTTACAAGAGTGAGGGAAGTATCTGTAGAAAAGTTGACTGCATCCAACACTCCCTATAAACAAACACACTAGTGGAAATACATTTTGGGAAACCAGCTTAGAGTAACACCACCTTATCTTAATAATACTGAAGCCATTGTCATGTTTCCGTTTTTGTACAAACTTATTTTTCTCCCTCAACTCATAAAGCTGTATTTCCTTTACTACACTTACAGACCACTATAACTGGACTGAACTCCAGTGCCACTTCATTCTAAAACCAACATCCCTCACAAGCCACACTAGGCTGTTTTCCAGAGTGGGGGAGGCGGGGTTGGAGTGTGGAGGGGGATGTGTGTGGTGTGTGTGGTGTGTGTGAAACATGCTAATTAAAAAACACATATAAGAAAACCCCCATCCACCAGCAATCACCTAACTCACTGCTCCAAGTCTGGCTATTTGCATTGTCAATAGATAAACAATTTTAACTTAAGAGCGAGTCCTGGGACTATGCACAATATTAACACTACAAAGGTGATAAAGAAGACACAGTTTTGGATGAGGATTTTACATTTCCATTGGATTTACTATGTAATCAGTTGATCTAATTCAATCAAAAAACTCTTTAGATTAAACACCAATTAAAAAACCACAGATTAGACAGATTAGCTACGAGATGGTTTAGCACCAGCGAACCTGCTGTATAACTCTGCTGCTTTTTATAAACAGTGTTTAGATTCTGGCTTTGTGACCACCTCTTTCTGTTTTCTGAAACAGATGTAATCACCCTAAGTGTTTGGGACCGCAAATAAAACTCCTAACTGGTAGGAAAATAAAAGTCACAGGATTTTTTAAAATTAAACAAGGTGTTAGCAACATTTTTGATCCATTACAGAACGAATAGGCAGCTCAATGGGGAAGTGAAAGAAGGAATCAATATATTTCAGCCTAGCATGGGAAGCGATAATGAAATGTGTATACATAACATGACATACACTGAAAATGTTCAGCCAAAACAAGAGCTCAATAACTGCAAGGCCCTTTTCAAGCCAGCCTGAACAGCCAGGACAAGGATAAGCCACTTTTCTCAGCAAGGAAGAAATCAGGAATAAAGCTCACAGCAAAACACAACAAGCAAAAATGAGAAACACCAAGTCTGCAACCAAAATTACATGCAAGTAAAAAACATTTAAATTAAAACCCTGGAAGGACAAAGATTTTGGTTCACTCATATTACTTCGTACAGAATTTCCAATTCAGGTTCCTGTAACAGAGGGGGTTTTTAATGTTAAAAAGGCTCTAATTTTTGACATTCTAAACCAGTGTCCTCACTGGAAGGAAAGAATGCATCAAATTTCCATTTTGCCAGAAATCTCTATTCATACTGGAACACAAAGAGATAAGACAGATTCTCGTAATGATGCTTGGAAATAATCTGCCCTGAATTTCAATGTATTATTACATTTTCGAGTATACTTTGCATTTAATTACTCGCTTCACCAGCAGTTGCTCATTACACATAAATCACGTCAGTCTAATCACTCTAAGCATTTATAAATTGTTGGTCTCTAACAATATAGAAGATAATGTATTTTGAGGTCACTATAAGTGTTCTTTACAATATATGGTACACATTAATGTGTAGTAATGTACTATTCATTTCAAGCAGGCCAGGACAAAGTCCCTACCTTCATTTGACTGAATATAGAAAACCACCCATAGAATATATTTTCTATGTATTAAAATGCAATTCTAAGCATTTTAAGTTGCCTGGATTCACAATACAGTATTATGCAGCAAGAACTGGAGTCAGCAAGAAGTTTCTACCCTCCCATCATCCTCATCTGTATGTCAGCAATTACCTGCCTAAACCTAACTCATCTACAAAATCAATGTATCTCAGCAGCAGTTTAAGGTGTTTCTGAGTCATAGAGAATCCACCCAGAAAAATGACAGAAACTTTCACTCCCATGTTTGAAATCCAGTACCCAGTCATATACCTGTTGTACCCCAAATAAAACCACCATCAACTTGTGACATCCGAAATACTGCACTAACTGGTACAGGAAGCATAAATGTTATTAACACTGGACAGAAAGGTCTTACTAAGATGACAAGGGGAGACAGCAAGGAATACTGGGAATTCATGGTCCTTCCCATACACCATTTTCAAATCTAAACAAAAACTATTCAGAGATATCTGTGCCTTTTTCTCTTCACCACATCAGCAAACGAATGATGATGTAGAAGTATGGTAGCTTTCTTGCCCATTCCATAGCAGGCATAGTAAGTTCCTCACAGAAAAGTACATGACATAATTTCTAACATTATCAGACACCAATCAGTAACAGTTACCAAATTTTAATACTAACTACTGAAAGTGCATCTCTTCAAAATTTGCTTGCAATGTTTATGTCTCAAAGAACTAACTCTGTTCTGTGTCCTGGCTACGCTGTGCACACACAGGTGCAATCTACAATCACCGCCCTGCAAACCTGGCTACCTGGGTTCCCGTTGGACATTGGCCCCCAGGCTTAGCACTGCTGGCAGGATCTCAGCAGAAATATTTCAGCCCTGTTTTCCTTTTCTTAAATAAAACAAGTGCCTGAGAAACATGCTGCCTCTAAACACCTAAAAATATAGATGCTACCTTGCAAAGCCTTAAACAGAAGGAAAGTGGAGGGTCACTGTTGCAAAAAACAGGTTCATTTTTTATTTAGAAATTCTGTTGCTGCACTTCAATCTTTGCTAAGCATGCTCACCATTTAATGCTTGGTACTCCACCATGCTTTTAGCAGGATTTGTAGGCCAGGAATGGGCAGTCATAACTGCCTTCCTAATTACTGGCTGCACAAAAAGTGAGTTTAAAATGAACTAAACCAATGATCACATATTTTTTTCTCACAGAGACCTACATGCCTGGCCCTGTAAGCAGGAAGGAAGGGTCCCTGCCAGGCAGCAGGTTTCCCTCACCTCTCCTGCACTGAAAGCAGTGTAAGCAATGCCCAATGCCACCAGGGCAATGTGTGGCCACACGGAGAACAGATGAGGGCCTGGAAATGTGCGCTCTGGGCTGGCCAAGGAGTCCAGAAGGAGAAAAGAGGAGGAACACTTGGGTCTTGCTGGTCACCTCTGGGGAAGCTTAAAACACTCTGGAATTGGAGACAAAATCAAGTTTGCTATGTGAGGTACCAGGGAAGTTCAAATAAACCTTTTTTGTTCTTATTTCTATTGCATTACTAGGTGTAATTACAAGCTGCAAGTAGCGAGCAACATCAAACCAGGTGTTCTCGCTGCACTGGCTGAAGTTCTCAAACATCATCCCAGGGCATTTCCTATGGTATGCCTATGAGTATCTATTTTCTATGAAATGGTAATTTTTTCCTACTTGTAAGCAATGCAAAGAGGGTCCTAGAACCCAGTGGTAAAGTATCTACTGTCTTTGCTGCCCCTAATTTTGATTGTCTAGATTAAAAAGTTGTACATAACAGCTTATGTAGCTTAATACAGCCTTGTGTATGCACTTACTGATACATCAATATGGCCTTTACTACCTCAATTTCATGTGCAAATAAAGTATCTTTTAACTATTTCAAGACCACTGCTGAAGATGTACAAGACACTCCACTTGTTTCTCCCTTCATCTGCTGGTGGTCTGGGATCAGTAAGGACGGCAGCAGCTCAAAGAAGTACCACCACTTCTATAATCTCATTCAGGACCAAGCAAGAGCTCACAAACATCAAATTAAAGAGGCAGTGGGGAACTCCCCACACTTAGCAGAAGGTTTTGGAAATGCTGCCTCACTTGGTTGGTTCTTGATTGGTTCATCTGCACTTGAAAGCCCTCCTCCTCTTGACTGGTAGAGATATATAGCAGGATATTCTTAGTGAAAATAAAACTAGGTTGGCTTTATTTTCAAGATCTCTTGCAAATAAGATGTGAGATTTGTGAGGTCAGAAGTTATTGTCTTATTTTGAAAGCAGCCAGATGAGATGAGATACTGCAGATCTTAGATAATTTAAAAGGTATTGTAATCCATTTGCCTTTACATCCTGGGACTTTGCTCTTTTTTATTTGTTTGTTTAAATTACGGCATTTCAGTGAAATTAAACCAAGGTAGTTCACAGATGTATGCAACAGTTTTAACTTCTGAATTACATGGGTGCTGTAAATGAAAGGGCCAATGTGGACCCCTGTTGCTGAAAGCCTGGAGGAGATACTACAGGGTAAGAATTAAGCACAAGTTCTTATCTCCTCTAATAGATTTTGAGCCTGGAAGTAGAAAACACGATCCCTCAGTGGTGTAAAACAAGCAAGAAGCACTCCAGTAGAAGACTCTCCCAAGTCTGGGTTCAGCTCAAGACAAAAACATGTAGCAGTTCTTCTGTTCAGATTAGGAGAGGTGCCAAAAAATGAGGGGTTTTTTTGGTGTCTGACTCTGCAATAAATAGTATCACAGCATTACAACTCCTTACCCCTGAAAGCAACAGAATAACATCAGTAAAAATATGCAGAGACCAAACAGGACCTCCTCCTGCTGGGCCAGAAAACTGCCCTCTATCAAACCACTACAGGGTTGCAATAATATCTCACGGGAGAAGAGCCTTCACAAAGAGCCTGAAGAACCATCAGGCCCAAAGTTAAGCACAGTCCAACTGCCACATGGTTTGTGTCTCCTAAAGGATGAAGGCTTTGCTCCATTTCTAACCTTCCCTTTCCTCCACATACCTGTCCTAGCTGTGATATCCCTCCCATCTTTTCCTCTGCACTATCAAGATATTTGGCAAGCCCTCCCTCAATCCAACATGACTGAAGGACACTGCAGAGCCTACAGACTCTGCATCTCGTGTTTTCCACTGTTTAAGTAGCTCACAAAAGCACACAATGAATTCTGGCACAAGCATAGGGCTGCATGTGAGTAACTGGGAGCCAGAGGAAGGACAGAAGGACAGAGAGGGGAATACTTTACCCTTTCTGGAACTGATGAAACATAAAATCCACAAACTCTGTCTGTTTCATCCAGTGCTCAGGCACAAAGCACTCTATGCTACCCACGCTGCTGCTCCAGCAGATGGAAAAAGAAACATCTGCAAGACCAACCACTTCTCTCCTGCTCTGAGAAAGTAAGGACAATTGTCTAAAACAGTGTTGGCCACACATATTGTAGCAAAATATCACTGTAAATCCTTTGCAACCACCAATTCACTCTCATTCATTTCACTGTTTTTTCCATCTAGTTCTGTAAACCAGATGTGAGTGGCTTTCCATGGCCTTATGGATCACCACTGACCTAGACCTAAAAGCAAGGACTGCATCACAGTGCTCTCTTCAAAGTATTTTAAAGTAGAAAAATCAGATTTTTTTCTCTGGAAGTACTCACATTTGTCATCACTGCATTATAGAAAGAAAACTGTTGAGAAATATGAGGTAAAAAGCATTTTGGATCCAATGAGAGGTTTTTTACACCATTTCAAAGGAATATGCATATATACATAAGAGATCAGGCTGGCTCAAATGTTTCTCTCACCAGCTTTACAAAGTCCAGTTTATAGAAGGAGATTGTAAAATTTGCTGTCTATGTCAGTATGATGTAGGTATCAGCTACCTTATCTGCTGAAGTAGAAAATAAATTTTAAATAACTATGCAATCTTGACTGCTTGTTTTAACAGCACTGCCCAACCAAAGTTCAAATAATCTTTTATCCACCATGTAAAAAATACATTAAAAATGGTAAAACACTGAGCTACATAATTTTACACTTCAGTATCTGATTCAGTGATTGTAACAGTCTTTTACAATTATTATGACCACTGTGAAAAGGTTTTAGGATACTAGTAGATTCACACTTGTGTTCAAGTAATTAAAATCAAGAAATCCTAAATCTGCTCAAACTAGCAGGACTTTTCCATTAACTTCAGCTGGGTCAGGATTTTATGGAAATTAGACTCTGTATGTTTTGCAAAAAAACACAAATAAAAAGATCTGTATTTTTATCCAAAGTTCAAGCAACAGAAGTTGTTCCGTTTCCTGTCTTCATTAGTTTTGTTGTCAAACAACAAATACCACCCACACATGTACTTTTTAATACAATAAGACAAATGTCACTGCAATAATCATTTGAGATTGGAAAGTCTGGCAAGGTGCCAGAGCAGCGAAAGTGATCCCATCACAGATTGCTCAGCAGCAGCGGTACCGTTCAATTCCTACATGCTCCGCTCGGCAACATGCTACAGTGAAAAACACAGACACAAGCTCATGAAATTAAAGCTGATTCCCAGAGGACCTAATGAACGTTCTTTTCATTTTACCTTATATTTCCTGTTCAATATTTGTAAATAAAAACACTTAAGAGTTTCTCTTTTAACCTATTGTCCTTCTGTAGTCTTTGGGCTTGCCTTAAGCTGCAGTATTAGTCAAGCTGCTCACTATTTTTAGAAACATGCAATTGAATAAATCACTTGCAAGTATTATAAAGCCAATGGGGACTCTTATTCTGAGGGAATTAAAAAAAAAAAAAAAAAAGCATAATTGCTCAATCCACAGCAGTATTTACAGAGCAGGGACCAGCAGGGACCAGCATGCTCCTGGCTGGCCAAGCTCTCATCTTTGAGGCACCGATTTATGCCACAGTCTAGCAAGAGCTCTCTGGTGCTCTTGTAACACTGGAATTTCTAATTTAACAGCTGGGAAAACAGAGTAGGACTTGAGGGTTCAAAACTGATTTGATTTACAGAATTCTTAGACTTCTCTGTAACCTTGGGTCTGAAGAAAGCTTGGAAGAGCACAGGATCAAGAAAGGCACAGATGGTCTGTGCATCTGCACTTGTCACAGGACACATTACAAATGTTAATTACCAACCCATGAAAAGCACTTCCTCAATAACTAGTTTTCAGATGAAAAAAAAAGTCACTTCTATCTCCAAAGAAGACCCAGGGAACTACAGGCTGGGTGGTCAGCCTCATCTTGACACCTGGGAAGGGACCACAAGACAGGGAGGAGTGGGTGATGCACCCAGCAGTCATGCTGCCACCCAGAGAAACCTTGACAGGTTAGAGAAACGAGCCAACAGGAACCTCAAGAGACCCAGCCAGGGGAAATGTGAAGTCCTGGACCTGGGGAGGGACAGTCCCAGGCACACTAGTTTGTGCTGGAGGCCACCCAGCTGGAAAATAGCTTTGTAGAAAAGGCCCTGGGTTCCTGGTGGACACCAAGTTGAACATGAGCCAGCAGTGAGCCCTTGTGGCAAAAAGCTGAACCGTGTCTGGGCTGCATTAGGCAAAGTATTGACAGCAGGTGGAGGGAAGTGATCCTGTCCTCTCTCCTAAGGCACTGGAGAGGCCTTAGACACCTGGAATGATAGGTTCAGTTCTGGGATCCCAAATACAGGAAAGACATGGACACATTAGAGAAAGTGCAGCAAAAGGCCACCAGAATGATTTTAACATGGAGAAGAAAAGGCTTTGGAGAAGCCTCATTATAGCCTTCCAGTACCTCAAGAGGACTTATAAAAAGGAGAGGGACTTTTTATATGGGCAGATAGTGACAGGACAAAGAGTGATGGTTTTAAAATTAAAAGAGGGCATGTACAGAGTAGCTGTTAGGAAGAAACTCTTTACTCAACTGGAACAGGTGCCCAGAGAAGTGGTGGATGCCCCAGCCCTGAAGTGCTCAAGGCCAGGCTGGATGAAGCTCTGAGCAACCTGGTCTAGTCAGTGAGTGACATCCTTGCCCATGACAGGAGGCTTGGAACTAAATGATCTTTAAGGTACTTTCCATGCCAAACTGTTCTATGATTCTGTGATTAAGAGACTGGATTATCTCTCCTATGAGGAGAGCTGGGACTGTTCAACCAGGAGAAGAGAGGGCTTAGGGGAATCTTAAAAATGTCTAGAAACACCTGAATGGAGGGAACACCTAGCCAGGGTCTTCTCAGTGGTACCCAATTCCAGGACCAGAGGAGATGGTCACACACTGAAACACCAGAGCTTCCCTCTGAACACCAGGAAACCCTTCTTCATTGTGAGGGTGACCCAGCAGTGGAACAGGTTGCCCAAAGAGGCTGTGGAGTCTCCCTCCTTGAAGATATTCAAACCCATCTGCACATGGTCCTGAGCAATCAGCTCTACATGACCCTACCTGAGCCAGGGGGTTGGGCCAGGTGACCTCCCAGGGCCCCTTCCCAACCCAAAGATTCTGTGACAAAGACTGAGAAGCACATCTCTCATACCCACTGGTATGTACTGAATACCTGAAGACTGTCAACTGATCATTCTCAACTGACCTCATTCTAGACTGAAAAGAATATAGCAAATAAAGATCAGAACTGTTAGTGGCTTCACCTTTTTTCTTACGTAGTTACAGTTTTCTAATACAATTCCTTTTAGAGGCAAAATGGTTATGTTTGGTCTGTGTCCAAACAATGACAACAACAAAAAAATTACATGAAAAAATCATCAGCAAATTAGTCCTCTTCATTCTTTATTAGGGGAGAGTGGGGAAAAAAATTCTATCTTACTTTCTCACCACGTCCAGCTCTGCCTCCAGTAATCTGTATTATGTATAAACTTTTAAATATTTTTGTAAGTAAGAAAAGAAAAAAATCTCAAGTCTAGCCATGAATTTTCCACCAACTTCACTAGGCAGGTTTTCACTCAAGAACAAGAAACTGAATAATTTTGAAACTTAAAAATTAATTAACTTTATCTACTTACAAAAATATGGCTAAGGTGCTGGTGTTTATCTGCCTCTCTCATCTCCCCCTTCAGTTGTTCCTCACAGTCCATCAGTGTCCATTCATATCTCAAGTTACTCTTTGCAGACCTGGGCAGGCCAGGATCATGCTTGTTCTGAGTTTGTACACAGCCAGCCTAACAGGATCCAAGTTCAGGACATGAGTTCTGGTATTCTAATAACTAGCAGGATTCATAAAAATACCATTATCATTATTAATCTGAAAGGGAACATTTAATTTTCCTCTTAAATTCCTAACACATCTTGTAAGGTCTTTCCTCCACTAAGCAAATCTGATATTTGAAGCTTGTATTTTGCAAGTTGCCTCTTAAAATTCATTTCCACACACATATTAAAGCTAAATTAAATAACACTTTGCTAATCAGAAAAAACCCACTTCTTTTGTCCACAATGAGTAAATAGTCCATTCAAACAGCAAAGCTGAAAGTCTGATTTAAAGGACAGCAATGAATTCACACCTGGCTTTAGAAAGAAGGAGCAAAAGAACAGAGAGTGAATTCAACAGAGCTGAACACCACATAAGTAACAGGCAACTGATTTCTTCCACACAAGCTCTAGAGATTCTCCTGCATCCCATATATCACACATCCATCTTTATCTTGAAAAAAAAAAAAAAAAAAGGGGTGAAAATATCAACCCAAACCATAACAAACCAAAAAAACTGTGCCCAAAAGCATAATTTTTCATGAACTCCTACCAATGTCTGCTATCCCCACTTTGAAACCTCTGGAACAGACTTGTACATGCTCCTTACTTTGTACCTGTTGTAAATTTCACTTCACAAGGTGGGCAAAACTGAGCCCAATGTTAGCGTGTAAGCATGAAGTTAAAGTCTTGATTACACTGCTTTTGTATTTCTCTGCCATCACTCCACAGCTCTCTGGGCATTTAGTTTTCAGACTTCATCTGATCATTTTCCATTGTTTTGTGAGCTATTTATTTGCATGATCAAATCCACTTGTGGGAAATTCATCCTTCTGAACTACAAAGAGGTGCTCACAAACAAGCTAGTATCTGGAATAGGTAGTTCCATGGGTGAGGATCAGGTGCAGCACCCATAGTCAGCTGGATTAGGAATGTCTTGTGTCCATACCCTTAGCCTGGGGACAGAAATTGGGCTGGAGATAAACTGGCAGCTCAACTGGGCTGAACAGAAGAAAGCACTATCCCCTTTACTCTTCATAGCAGCAGAGAAAACACTGCAACATGGTGACAAGGTTATCACAAATCCATGTTCACTACCAGCCCACATTCTCTGCCATAGCACTCGAATGATTTACAGGGAAACTAGCATAGCTCTGCTACTTGCAGTGGGGTTTTCTTCTAAGTATCTGATAAAGTCAGCATCAGAGACTGCTGATGGACCCTACTTCAAAACTCCTTTCCATATCAGCAAACCCAGCAGTTTCCACAGACTGCATTAACCCCAGCTTGGCACTAACATGGCTGTTTGTGGGAGCTGAACTAGGCTGCATACGAAAGATGAATTAAAAAGGACTGCAAATTAATGCATGCTTTAAGACAAAGTACTGGTAATTACACTATTTATACTTTTTCATCTCATTTCAAATGGCTGAAAATCCAAATGTAGCCAAAGCAAATATGGGCTGCACAAAAAGAGTTTCACGTGCAAAATGAGTCTGCATAATCAGCACCTTGGCATTATTCATTTCCATATAGAGATTAATGAACTAGTTCTGACAAAGTAAGAAAACAGCACTTCTCAATAAGGCTTTACAGGCTCTTCAAGACTCTCTGCCATTACCCACCAGCCACACACAGCACACTTATGCCTCTTCCAGGATGGTAGTATAGCAGGGGAGAAAAAGCAGCAAAAATGTTCTCCAGTGTTCTCCTCTTGGACATCTGCACAGCTACAGCAACATAAAGACACAATTTTTGTATCTTCCCCATGACCATCAGTCTCTCCTTTTTGTCATGTATGTTTTCTCTTTCCACAACTTCAGAAACTGGAGAAATAATATTTATCTTTATAAAGTTGTCTTCTCTATCCCCATGCTTAAGAGAGAGGGCCAAAACCAGACTACCAAAGGCACAGCCACACACTGGACTTCATTCTGGAGCAGACAATAAATATGGCTGTAAGACCTAACAGCACCACTATCTTGCTGATTTTCACTAGTGGACCAAATTCTCAGGCACCTTTTAACAGTATTAATTCCACTGCTGACTCTATGATGCTTTCATCCATGTATCATAGAAATGACTTTGTCACAAGCCCCTGAAACCTCTAGCTCTAAAATGCCATTCCACCCAAGGGCACAGACATCAAGTGTACATGTGAATACACACCAGAAACAGTGTGATGCTTTTTAATTGCATTATCCAGATAGCATACACTGCAAAACCAGCACTCAGATCACTTTGCTTTCAAGTCCAAATAAATTCTGAAGCTCTTCAGGATGTCTCTTATTATGAAGAGTACTGGTCACTGCAATTTATGCCATCTCTCAGTAGTGGACACCCCTTCAATATACTTTGCTCCCAGTCCCTAGCTCAGAAGCACAGGTCTGGGAGTCAGATGCTGCTGACTCCATGCCACTTCTCCATTTGGAAGGAATTCCAGTTGACAAATCACAAACAGATCGTGCCAGTCCATTTCCCTCCCAGTGTTTTGCAGTTCAGTATTCCTTTTATACCTGCTTCTCTCATTAACAGAAACACAACCCGCTGGCAAAACCCACCTTCCCACACACTCAGGGCCACATAGCCAGAGCTACTTTTAGGAAGCACCTTTGCATTTCAGTCCTCTCAGGCTTAAAAGCACTCAGAAACACAATGCTGGGGCAAAGAAGTTTAATCTGTTGCTTTAAAATTACTTGGAAGAACTCTCACATTAAGCTTTGAGAACTCCCACACTAACAACCTCAAAAGAAATACACAGAAACCAAAGACAATTTATTTACAGTGTTAAATTTTAAGTCTTAGTTGTTTATAGTACTCAAAAGTATAAACAGAGAAAGCAGAAACTGAGCAGGTAATGACAGTTAGAAATATTCCTCCAAAGAGGGTAAACATGTGCACCTGGTTATCAACGGTGATTTGATTTATTACATACACTAAAAGTAGCCTAACAGGCACTGCTACACTCATCTCATCTATGAGGTAGGTTTACTATTCAAGGGAGTAAATACATGCAAGCACAGTATTTTTGTATGTATACATACTGCTAAGTGTAAGGCAGAAATACTACAACCTCTAACAGTCCTACTACTGAAAGCATGTTGAGGGTTGACAAAGAGGACAGTACATTCCCACATTATTATTGTTATATATCTCCCAATTATACCTTTGTAATCCAGTTATATGTCAGTTTATTGTGCTCCACTTGAGAATTTCACTCTTTTTTCCTATTAGGTACATACAGGAAGTTCTTCTAAGCCTCCTCTACCACTTAAGACTTTCAGTACTAAGGGGAGAATGATGGCACCAGAAGCCCACTGTGGTGCTCTTCATCCTAAGGCTGCCACTCAAGTGTCAAGCGTCGGTTCTGTAGCAACAAAGTTGTTCCAGCCTGTCAGGCCTCAGTAGCATGGATGGTCTGACCGAGACACCATAACTGCAACTCATGGCATGTGACAGACTCAGTGAAGAGTTACAGTCTGATGACCCAGCTGTGTCAGACTGATTCTCTCAGAGCTGTAACAAAATTGCTCTGAAGCAGTATGGGGATAAACTTGCATTTCTGCTGCTATTTTCCTTTGTGTGTTTTTTGTTTTGGATTTGTTTCCTTTTCTTTCCCCCATCTGTGGATACAGGAAAGACCTCAGTGGTAATACAGCACTTCTAATTATCCAGCCCTGAACTCTTATTAAGTAAGAATTATTACTTAGATTAAAAAATACCCAAAAAATTAATTCAAACGGGTGCCCTTTAAACTTTCATACACGTTTGTTTTCCATAACCAGTGCACATCTATCACACGAATCCTCTACAGTACTATACACAGACTTAATCCTACTACCCTGGTTATCCCAAGAGAAAAATAATTACAGAAAACGCTTCATAATAAAACCATTAAGCCTAAATCTGCGGGATCTCAGCCGGTGGGTGTGTTCATCAGGTTGCTCCAAACCGCACCGATTTCAGCGCACTGTCCGCGCACGCTTCTATGGGATTTGAATCGGGCCTCTGCACAAAACGCTGCATTCCTAAACTTCGCACAGGTGGCCCAGCCAGGCCTCCTGGCCAGGGCCACCCGCGCTCGCAGGAGCCCTGCCCGGCCCCGGCGGCTCGCCCGCCCCGCAGGCACAGCTCCCCGAGCACCTCTGCGCACACGGCCGGCTTGAACACCCTCACCGCCCCGCCAGCCGCGCGCTTTACCCAGCCAAGTCTCCACTCCCAATGCTCAAACTCCTCCAGATCCCGGTGGCTCTCCACGCCCCCCGCCCGCTTTCAGCCAGCCGCCCCCGCCGCCCGCTTCGCCGGGGA
>VZRX01015132.1:12609-39350 GCA_013398075.1 Notiomystis cincta | reverse complement strand
GCCCCCGGGAGGGACGGAGGCCGTGTCCCGGCAGCGAGGGGTTCTGCGAGTTTGCTGCGCGGTGGCGGAGGCGGGCGCTGGTGCCGGCTCCGAGCAGCTCCCGCCAGCAGCCGCCTCCCCTGTGCCCCTCTCCGCGGCCCCGTGCGGTTCGGGCTCTGCAATGATCGGTGCCACAGCGGGTTATAAATAAACCGTAAAGCCTCCGCTGCTTACGCGTCGGAGGGTTGTGTAAGACTTTCGGCTCCCTTAAAAAAAAATATCCAAATAAAGCCATTGTAATCTTCCTCTGTGAGGGGGGGGAAATGTTTAGAAACTTTTGTACAAGATCTCAGAAATCGGCAAATGTGTAAAAATCACCCAAACTTGGATCTGTCGTACCTCAGGACTGTTGAGCTCAAATTGATGAGCAGGGACCCTCTGCCTGAATGCGGTTGGGACAGCTTGAACTCGGGCAGTTACCTGCTTTACAGGCACAGTACCAGTGCGAGCGTGTACTCCTAAACACGCAGTGGGATTTGGGTACAACACACATAATGTGAAATGCACAAGGTCGCAGCTAATGGCTGTGGCAAGTTCAATTCAACTGCAGCAACCCCCCTGGGAAACAGGAAAAGGTCTTAAGTTCCATCTACTAAATCTCACTCATTTCTCTTCCGGGAGATTAGGGCTTTGGTTTTGTTTTCAGAGGCAAGATGTAGTAAAACAAAAACTGAATTTTGAAGTGGTGGTGTTTTAAGCATTTTCTTGTGATTATCTTTCCAACTGTAATGTTTTATCTTGAATTTCTACGTACTTTTAATTATTTTGTTTTTGTTTCTAAGTGGTTTATTTAGAAATACTTCAGCTGTACTGCTGCCTTCCTTTGGTAGAGGTGTGTGGTATTTTAATCTATGATTTATGTAAGCAAAAAGAACACCTTGCGGGTACTAACATGTTACTAAATACAAAAGGTTCAAGTGTTTATAGAACAAACTTATTTCTTTATAATTTTTTTTAAATTTGAATGAACTGTCAAGTCAGGCTTTATTGTGGGAGGAATGGAGCAGCAGGGAGGAGCAGAGCAGAAGGAAAAGCCAGCACGAGTCTTCCTGGAGGCTTTTTGTTGTATTGGCATTAAAGTATTTGGCCAAAAGGTGCTAATACAATGCACAAGTTTGGTGTAGATGGCAAGATAAAGAGTTTCACTTGAGCTAGAGCTTAATGAAGCATCTACTGCCTTGTCTGAGTTAGTAATTTGGAACATGTTACTTGGATAAACAGTCTCAAAGTGGAAAACAAAGGCAGAGTGAAGCAGCTCAGGGAAGCGCAACGTAGAAATGAAGGAACAGGAATGGCAGAGAATGGTTCTAGTCCCAGAGGAAGGACAGCAGAAGAAGAGTGGGGGGATCAAGTAGAGGAATGGGAGGCTACCCCCAAGGCAATGAATAATAGCAGAGATGTGTATGAAGCCAAGATTTTTGTTTCTAATACTTATTTCTTCACAATTTCTCCTTGAACACAACTCTTCTTCATGGACAGCTTACTGGGCCAGAGGAGAAGAGGACTAGACACCCTTGTGAAAGATGCTTGGGATAATTACTCATGACACAGGTAAGTGTACTGAAGATACCTGATACAGCTGCTGTTAAAAGTTTGGATCATTTTCCTTTTGTGTCTCCATTTCGTGGTCACATTGCTCTTTGTGCTGCTCAGTTCAGCTGTCTGCAAAACCCAGACTTAGGAGACTTGGGACCCAGATTCCCATTTTCCTCAAGTTCTTAACAGAATAACAGCACTGCTTTTAGAGGAGAATTAACCTCTTCTTCCACAGAGCATTAGGTGAACATCCTGCTACATGAATTATTATTTTGAGTGTTTTAATTTTAGTAACTGTAGCATAGTTCTTCTAAGAAGCAGATTAGTTGACTGACACCACCTAACCTTGCTAGTTATCTACAAGCAGTTTACAGAGAACGATACTCCTTTGCACATGCATTTTGCAAATGTTCTCCTTGGTTGTATTCTTTATTTTGCAAATTGCAGACATTGAGATGAAGGGTCTATAATTTCCTAGCTTGCCTTTCTCTTGGAACACTGGTGCTGCACTGGCACGCATCCACTTTGCTGTGACTTCATTTGAATACAGCAAATTCTTTATTATGATGAACAAAGGGTTGCTCTCTGGTCTGCTTTGAATCTCAGTCTGCTCGTGGAGATTAGTGGGTTTTGAGCAATGCCAAGTCACTAAATATCTCCGCTTCACTGGTCTCAAAGACATTTGTGACAATGGATTTAGTAGTCATTTTCATGCATGTTCTTGCCTTTGAATGGATAATACCTTAGTAGTTCTACTTCCCATTGCTGTTTGATTCCCCATTTCATTCAAAAGGGCTTAAATTCTTTACTCATATGTTGTTGCTTTGAGATACATAAACACATTTGTTTGTGGTTTTGATCCTTGAATACAACTGTCCTTCACCTCTTTGCTTTTGTTTGCAATTTGGGGTTTATTATCATTCATGTTACTAAGAAATACTTTGTGGCTAAACAATGTTTTATATTGATGATTATCATATTGCTTCTGTCAATGCATTGAACAAAGCCTTGTATAATAAAGCAGGATCTTGAAATGACAAACTTAAAATTTTCTCAAAGACTGGTGGTCAGCCTTTTTCTCTTTCCTGAAAATTTCTTAAGACAAGGAGTATTACTTTATCTTGATATAGGAGACAGAAAGTGATAAACCCTTAAAAAACACTGGGTTAAATTTTCCAGAAGTGGACAGATTCCAAAAGCCTTGTGTTGCTGCCAGGTCAAGCTGCAGACTTCTCTTTTTGTTGTTCCAGGAGAACAGCGATTAATCTCCAAAGCTGGGTTTGGTTTCAGAAAATGGATGAGCACAGTGAATTCCTTATTAAACTAAAGAAATTTACTAAACCAACTTCCTTAAAAGAGTAAAAGCAGAAGTGTTCAGAGCTCAGTTTACAGAGTGTTCAGATCCACCAACACAAACATAAAATAGGTAAGATTAGTATTAAAGGCTGAAGACCCTCCAAACAGACCTTGGTGGTAGTTTCTCTACAATGAAGTTGCTCCTAGTTCAGGATTTGGCTGTTGTACTCCCAGTCCATGCACACCAAAGGATATCATTTGTTCATAGTATTTCAGAAGCTTTTTCTATGTGAATCTTTGAAGCTTTGTCCTACTCACTATCTTTACCTGCATTGCAAAGGCCTGTACAGTCCTCTGAAATACAGATTGACACTGATGAATCCAGTGGATCAGCCAGGGCCTTTGCTTTTGTACTTAACACACTCTGACATCAGCAACACAAAACCAAAGTGGGTGGCATAAAAACCTTTCAAGAAAGCTGTAAGCTTTACAGCTGAAAGCTGTAAGCAATAAGCCACAAAGATTGTGTTTAAGGGGAGCAGCCTGCCTGAAAGAATTGCTGTCACTTCTCTTGCTCCAAGTGCTGGATCAGCATGAGCTGTGAGATACTGATCACCTCCACCTGCTGTTCATGATGTTGGTCAGGAAAAATACCTGGCCTCAGGCTATTAAATCCAGGGCAAGGTTTCACTGAAGGTGGTGTCCAAACTGCCACCCAGCAATGTGAGGTCACCCTGCATCATTACTTGCTCAAGGATATAGTAAATCTTACTTGGTGGGATTTGTATCATTATGAAGCATTAAAAAACTGGCTCTTGTTTTTGTACTCAAATAGACATTTTGCTGCAGTGTGACCCAGCTCTTTTTTTCTCAGGTAGCCACCTCCAGCTCTTCTTGCCAGACCCAGGGTTCCCACATAGCTGTTTTCAGCTGTGCTCCACAGAGATCCCGTCACCTTTACAGATTTACATAGCTTCCAGCACAAATGTAGATAAAACATCTTCCAGCTCTCAGCATTTCCATTCCAGGTAAAAAAACACAGACCTCTAATCCCTGAGTTCTAATCAAGTTCCAGCCACCTTGATTCTGGTGTTCTGACGTGGCCTGAAGATGCCAGCAATGGAAAGAGATATTACTGGTTTTTGCAGTGTTTTTTCCCTCAAAGCATAATTATAAGCCACAAGTTTTGTACATAGACCTGTATCAACAGGCAGTAGGCCTGTAGAAATTTTTCCATTGATTAGACTTGAATTCCATTCACAGTTACAGTCAGGGAAGCAACTTCCAATGCATGCATGGAACATTTGCTTGGTAATGTAGAATTTTAAAACATGTCCATGAAGCTTTGTAGTACTAGATGAAGCCAAAAGGATTGTTACTGTATCTGCCAAAAATTCCCACTGCTGAAAAGAGCAAGATGATTGAATGAAAGGCAAGATTATCCCGTTTGCCTGTCAGCAATTATGAGGAACAGGAGATAATGAGGAAGAAACTAATGGCATTAATTTCAGACCAGAATGAAAAAAACCCCAAAACCAGTGCATGGTTCATCACAGGGCTAATACTCTCTAATGATTGATGATTCTGTAATCAGAGCCCACATAGAGAGAAACAGGCTGTAAATTAAATGGTGTATTTCACAAATGGTTTGGAATTGTAATGTGATGATCAAGAGTTTGCAGAGAAAGACTTTATGCCCCTTTATAATGAGCTGCAGTGCTTCTAACAGAAATAATTAGGGTTCTGACAATGTATTTGTTTGAATGAAGGATTGAGTTTGACAATAAAAAATAGCCTGTAATCTGCTTGTCACATGCAGCTTTCTACTGACACAGAGCCTCATGGTCTAGTGCACCAGCACTCACAGCAAATTAGTCTCAGTTTTACTGTATTCCTTAACCACACCAAGTGGTACCTTGAGAAATAAGGCTGTTTTACCATGTCACTGCTAGCTGAATAGCTCTTAAAACTGAAAAATCATAGAATGATTCAGTGATAGATTTAAAAGAAATGTCTCACTATGGTTTGAACTTTCTTTTTTAGACTTAGTAGTAAGGAAAAAAGAGGAGGAGGAAGAGGAGGAATCCATTTCTCTTTCGCTTTTGAAATCCCCAGTTTGGCAGGCCCCACTGGCTTCCTCAAGCAATTCACTGCAATTCCTTCCTGGAAAGCTTCCTCCTCTCTAGAAGCAAAGCACCACTCTTAGCTTTCCATAGAACAGGAAAAGTGCATATTGAAAGTAAATTACAGTGTTCATTTGGGGAGATGAGTAGAATTTTGGCTTAGGAAACTGGACTAACGTAAGCAAAAATGCACCAAAAAGTCCATGTTAATTTGAGCTAAACAAAACAACTCTTCTTTTGGTCAAACTCATCTATATCCAGGACATGGGCAGATGCAGTGCACACAATGCCTCTGACACCTCTAGGAAATGCAGGGTCTGTTGCAGCCTTCCAGAAAATTTGAGTTATCCATAAAGTTTTGGATGTATCTTGCCTGTGTTCCACATTCTATCATATGTACACGTTCTATTTTGGAAATCCCATGGGCAGCAGCCCTGATTCTTTCTGATGTTAGGTGTCACAGTGCAGCTGACCTCTTTCTTAAGGCAGTCTAAGATGCTCTACAACTGCCACTCCTCAGAGGTCCTGAACACAGTTTTTCAGCAGCTCATCAGAAAGCTGGACAGTGTTACTAACCATCTCTTAAGCAACTGATAAACAGAAAGGGATCTAACATTTTGTGATGGCTTGTGTGATCATACAGTCTATCAAAACACCATTTCTGAGTTACTTAACCATTTTGGGGGCCAGCCTGATTGTTTCAGACCCAGAGGAAGGTGATTCCAGCAATGATTACTTTGGGGCATTCAGAAACAGCTTGCAGAGCAGTCTGAGTCTCTGCTCAGGTTGGGGCAGTCCTTACTAGTGGCATCCATACTGGTGAGAAATTTATAAGCCTTGTTAATACCTTATTTTTTCTTTCTGCTTTAATAATGATTTATTACAAATTTCCTAGCTCTTAAATATGTGACAGTTCTTGTTCACTTGTGGTGGTGCATTTGAGTCAGATTTTTCACTAGCACTGGGAAGGTGTGTATTAGCATGTGGAGGAGATGAGACACCCATTCACAAGAGCTGTTTCTTGGCTAACTTTTACACCAGTCTGGTTATGACAAGAAATGAAAATGTGTCTGTGCAGTAGCTATCAGTGAGGATTTCAGTGGCTGTCCCCAGGCTTGCAGGAATGAGCATGTGACAATTGTGAAAAAGGGCACAGCATAGGGTGACACAAGCTCCTGTCTGTCGGCCTCTGATTTTGATCATGAAGCTGGTAGGGAGAATTTGCAACTATGTAATTGCAGTTATAGTGCACTTAACTGTATGATTCAGTGCTTTTAGTATTTTGTTTCAATATTATTTTTTGCAAAGTTTTTATCCTGAGTCTCCCTTGTGTTATGCATATACACCTGCATGCACATTCCAAACTGTCTGATGTGTGTGATGGATTGCATGGCTGGGGGAATGCTGGGCTGTAGCCACCTACAGAGCCATCTTTCAGGGTGAGGGAACTGACAATAAGAGCACTCCCCATTGCTTCACTTTTTGGTTGTTTCTCCACAGCAGCCACATCACAGTGAGATATTGTATTGCTTGACCCACTCCCCAAAAAGCTTAGTAAGAGTCAAAAAACTATTGTTTTTGTCATATGACCACATGGCCCTCCCAGGTGTGCATCTTTTTGGAGAACATGAAGATGTAATGGTGCAAAGTGCTTCAATGCCCTGTTAGCTCCCAGATGTGGGTGCCCCATGGCTGCCCCACAAAAACAGTTTCCAGCTACTGCAACCAAAAATGTCTCCTTCCAGTGCTAAAATCAGTGGTCTCAGGCATGTTGGTAGCAACAACAGCTGTGACTGCAGTGAGCTCAGCAGACCCAAAGTGAAATCTGGGCAGCCACCAAAGCCTACCCTAAATACATGGAAATTAGAGAAATATTTTCAGTTCCCAATTTGCACAAATGAAACAATCCTTTCAAATTTAATCCAAGGAGGTACCTACTGTGCTTTTGACTTGTCATGAGTGTTTAATGCTCTCATGACAGTTTTAGGGCTAGAGACAAATTTGAGGGGTGTTGAGCCAACACTTTTCACACATATTCCATTTATTTACACTGCAGCTTGTTTTGTACATTGCATAAAAAATTATGCTTCATAGAAGAAAAGCCTGGCAACACAAGGGAAATTGTTGTAAACAACCAGAGTGAACGCTCCAGCCTGTGTACAATAGACATGCTAGACTCAAAATAGCACCAGAGGAAAAAAAAACAACCTCCCTTAACAAACAGTAAGAACATTGTTTGTTTTTAAGAAACACTGAGCTTTGTTTTCAGTTTCTAGATTAAGCCTAATTGCCAAAAATGCCTTTGTTACTGCCTAAACCAAACTCAAGTTGGGAAGCATAGTCAATAATTATTTCAATTAAGAATGTACTGTCAAAAACCTAAGGGTGGGAATGCAAGAAGTGAGCAGTTGTTCAAAATTAAGAGCCTCTTCCTCTCCCTATCCTTTGCCTCTTTTTTTTTTTTTTGCCTCAGGTATAGAAATTGCAGCTTTAACAAACAGCAGTAGAAACTGAGTTTCTGAGAAAAACTAAGTTCAAAATGGAGAGCTCTTGGCAGCAGTCTCCCTCCCCCTCTTTTTGAGATCCTTAACACTTGCCAAATTTTTCCTCTTAACGCTTGCCAGGGCTATTGAATGCTGAAGTCACCGTTTTGAACTTAAAACCTCCTGGAACTCTGAGACATCTGTATGGAGGTTGCTTGCTGCCCTGCATATCTGCCAGAACCCAAGACTGAAATGTTAATCATAGATTCAGCTTTGCAATCTTAGAAATGAAAATTATCCCAACTGCATTGTGTCTCACATAATTTTTCTTCCCCTTCTGGCTCTTCCACCCCATCAGGCACAAACAATAGAGTTTCTTGTACCCTGCAGTACCCACCTTCTTCCCATTAGGAACAGAACACTTGGCAATCTTCCTGGATGCCCATGCTGGTCCAAAATTGTCTCTGGGACACATGCCTTCTTTTGTGGTCACTGGAGTGAGTGGTACATCCCTTGCAGAACAAACATTACTCAGTAAAATGAGCAGGAGCAGAAGTTGTTCACTAGTGGCTGTTCCTACAAGTGGATGCATGTTGGATGAACAGTTAGTATGCTAAAGCTGTCCAAGCCCATGGATTCTGGGGATTGCCTCTCTTCTCATCCTTTTGCTACTGAATCTGTTCATCAGGGGCAGAAATGAGTTAAAGAATTAGGCAACTCAATGGCAAATTTTTTATTTCTGCCCCAACAGGGAGTGCAATTTGTGGATTAAACAGCCCTGAGAAAAGCTGCGAGGGGGCCCCACAACCTACATACAAGGATGACAAGAGCATTTGAAATTCTGGACCCTGTGGAGACCACTGATGGATTCTGAGCTAATCATGCCAAGGGTTTGCAGCTGTCTAGGAAAAAAAGAATATTTTTTCTGTGTGGTGAGGAAAGACAAACATGCACTTATTTGATAGGCCTTTGGTGTCAAATCCACAAGCTGGGTGTAGGAGCATGGCAGATGTTGGCAAAGGCTGTCTGATGAAAATTCCTGTAATTTTTTAACCTACCTTAAACTATCTCTGAATAAGTAGCAAGAGCCCCTTGTGATGTGATAGCATTCTCATTCTTTTCCTTTGTTGCAAAGGTACTTTACAGAGGAAAAATGAATTAGCCTAATCATGAATTAACTACACTTCAAATGGCACTGTGTGGCTGTGAGTGCTGCAACTTTCTTCTTCCTGCAGTATGAAAATTGCATGTGCATCACTGGAGACAAGTCTCTCAAGATGCAGTTTCTGTTGTTATTTCTGAAATACCAGAGGGAAATGTGGACTCCAGTGTTACCCATGAGAGATGTCCTGGCCCGACCAGATATTAATCTCAGATGAGTTCAAGCACTCTAAATCAACTCTGAAGGCAGCCTAAAGTGTACACAGCACTTTACATTTCCCACCATACTATTATGCAAATGACACATGCTTTAAAGTGTTGGATTTGTGCAGATTTGCCAGGAGGGCACTGGTGCACAAACAGAGATGTTTTTAACTGAAAGGACATGTGCTCCCCATATGGGTGTGGTCATGGTTGCTTAGTCGCTGAATGAGTTTGTACTGCACTTCTCCAGAAGAGAACATGTGCTAAGTATTTCTTCAGGCTAATTTTTTCATGCTGCAAATAGTAGTTGTCATCATCTCACCCAACACACAGGTTTCAAGACACAAGCTGTCAGAACATACTGGAATGGTTTGTGTCTGTGAGAGTTGACTTCCAGGAAGTACCTGCCTATCCTACACTGTGTGGGCAAACAAACCCTTAATATCATCCTCTGTGTTCCTCATGACTACCTCAAGTTTGTTCTCAGTAGGTTGCCTGATGGAGACTCCTCTGAAGTCACCTAACTCTGTTAGTGGTGCAGGGGACCCAAACACAGCTCTCATTTTGTGATAATCATCTAGGGCTATAATAGCCTCATGTTAAAGTGTTTTGGTGTTGGGTTTTGGTTTTTTTTTTTTAAAGCAAACAGGAAGTTTCTCAGCTTGGGTCCAAAAAGGAATAATTTGTATTTTGAAGGGGTCTTTTTAGATTAACCTAAAATTACTTAATTTATTAAGAGCATGCCTGTACAGCCTCCCCAGGCACCAAGATAGTAATTTTGGTTTTAATTCTGTCATATATGTGGCTGAAAGGTGCAGGATAACCCCCAGGCCTTGTTCTCTTCATGAAGGGGTTCCTCTTGCTGTAGCCCCTCATGGTGGTGTTGCCTCCAGCTCACACATTTCCAGTGGGAGAGTTCTCTGTTCCAAACTCTCTTTTCCTGTGAACCACACAACTGACCACAAACAACCTGAAGTCTTTCTGTCTTGAGTTTCCAGCTAATTTTCACTATAGGCCGTTGCTTGGACAATTCCAAGTGGAAAAGTGCCTAAGAAGAGCTTTGAAAAGTGAAGTTACGTGATCTCAAACCTGTGATTCTCTGTCTTCTCCTCTCCCCTTGGCACCCCTGCATACACACAGAATCACAGCCAGGTGTTTACCTGCCTTAGGTGGGTAATGACCTGGGTTGTGGCCAAGCCGCGGTGCTGGTGCGAGACCAACGCGTTCCGTCTGCGTGGGCTTGCCTGGTTCTGTGCAGCTTCAGCGGCTGAGGCTTGGAGCTGGACCTGCAGGACCAAGGCTGGAGCTCTGCTGAGGCAGCTGAGGGCACGTTACCCTGCCTGTCAGAGCTGACTGTGTATTCTGGGAACGTGGGCTGCAGGAGCAGGCTGTGCCTGGCCTAGGAGGCCTGCTAGACACCACGTTTATTGGAGAGCGCTGTGGATGAGCCCAGGAGGACCTAGTGGGAATTTGGCAGCCATGGGAAAAAGTAATCTCACTGTTTAGAGTATCGTAAAAAACCTGTTACAATGAACAACAGAAAATGGACTTTGCTCCCACTCATCCCTTTGCACTCATCTGCCCAATGTGTATTTTAGCTGCAACATACAAAGGACAGGATTCTTGTCATCTTATCTTTCTACTAACCAGTCTTTATCGTGTGAACTGCAGGTGTGTCACAGGCAAGTGGCAATCAACATCTTTCCATCATGTACCAAACCTTCAAGTGTTACCTAAGCTGTAAAATCTGGAGGGAAAGAAACCTCAGATTTACAAATAACTTCACATAACTTCGTACAGTTTTGTGCTATTTTTTATTCTTAGAACTACTGAGACAGTTTCTGTGGGCAAACCCACCCCCACCTAATCAAGCAATTAAAGTAATTGCAAATAAGGTCACAATACTACTTTTCCACAAAAATCCTCTTATTTGGTGCATGAAGTGGCTGGATGGGATCTGCTTGAAAGTGTCCAAAGGGATAAGGCTTTGGAGGGATCCAAGAAAGCTGATTGATATTCAAGCTTCACCCCCTCCAAGGTCAACAGGGGTCCATCTTAAGGAGCAAGAGGTCAGGCAAAAATGCCAGGAGATCTGCATGGATGAACAAGGAGCTCCTAGAAAAAAAAAAAAAAACCACAAAAATGAAGCATATAGAAGGTGAAAACAGAGACTTGTGAAGGATATAGAGATACTGTCCAAGCAGGCAAGACACAGGAAAGCCAAAGACCAACCAGAATTAAATCTGGTGAGGGGTGTCAAAGGCAACAAGAAAGCTTTCTGTAATTGTATCAGTAACAAAAGGAGGACTAGAGAAAATGTGAGCCTGCTGCTGCTGAAGGTGGCACGAGCCCTGGTGACACAGGACATAGAATAGGCCGAGGCACTGAATGCCTCCTTCACCTCAGTCTCTACCAGGAAAACCTGCCTTCAGCAATCCAAGGACCTGGAGACAAAGTTTGAAGCAAGGAATACATACCTGTGGTGGAAGAGGATCAGGTTACAGCATACTTAAGCAAACTGGACATAGACCCCAGTGGGATGCACCCAAAAATGCAGAGGGAGCTGGCTCATGTCGTTGCATTTTGATTATCTTTGAGTGGTCACGATGATTTGGAGAGGGGCATGAAAACTGGGGGGGGAGCAAATGTCACTCCCATCTTCCAAAATAACCTGAAGGAGTACCCAAGGAACTATGTGTTTTAAAGACAAGCTACTGATAATTCTCCTCTCCAGTCTGTGACAGCCTCAGCCCTCTAACCTAGAAACAGCACAGTGCTGGTTTTGCTGCAGGGTTGCAAGATTCATTATATTACTTGGAGCAGCAGCTGTTTGCTTCCTTCAGAACCCCTCCAGACTTCATTGTGCCCAGATCCTTTCTTTCCTTTGTATTTTGCTGCTGTAAATAAGCTGCAGGTGAGAAATTAGAAAGACCTCTGAACACTAGTTTGAGTGCCAGCCTTCAAGTATCTGCTGGACAAGGCTTGGCTCTCTGCTGGTTGACATGCAATCTAAGTGCAGCCTTAGAAGGTTCAGGTTCATGCTTATTTGTTTGTTTTTAACAGGCTCCCATAATTTTCCAGAAAAATTAAGGAAAAAAAACCCTCAGTGACTTTTAGCATAATCTGACTTTTGTAGCTCAGCCAACCCCTTACCAGAATTTTTTGGCATAAAGGAAAAACAGAATGTTAGCCTTAAGTTTTGTCCTTGCCAGATTTTAAGGATTAAGTACATAAATGTGGAGCATGTATGTTGTTTTCAAAATAGGTAACACAAACCTTTCCCATAACAGAAATAGTTCATCAGTCCAAATTAGAGATTTCTGCCAGATCTTCTTATTTTTTATTTCATCTTGTGGCAAACTGAAATCCTTAATAATAATGATCCCCATTATTATTATTATCTTACATTATCCTAATAATCCTCAATTACATTAACTGATGATGGGATTTACATGCCATTTCAGTCACATCTGTAAATATGCAGATCTTGACTACTGTGGTCAATAAGCTCTTTAGCAGGAGCTGTTTCAGAAGAATCTATTGTAGCTCTAATATGCTTTCTACCACTATGACACACACAGGATCCCTGTTTTCTGCCTGAACTGACAGTTCTCTGTTCTTGCCTATCAGCCCTTCCACAAAGGCTGCACAGAAATTCCAGTCGTGTGAGTTATAGAAAGGTCAATCTCATTTATGGAACAGCCAACTGAGAAGAAGTAGTGCTAAAGTATCTTGCCAGCTACAGTGCCAGGAAGATCATGTCACTGCAGTTTTGGGCTTTTGAAACCAATCTGTCAGACACATTTTACACGAAGCAATGTCAAGCCACTCTTTAGCTCCAATGCTTTCTAGTTCAATGTAATGCTATGCTCCACGAACACAGGATGAACTGTGAGTCTTTGAGTGAGTATGTACCCAATTAAAAGTAAATTGTCAGCCACACTTCACAGGGACTAATTTTATTTTAAACACCAGGTGTCACTGCAGTATACTCCTGATTCCATACTGAGCTCCCATTAGGTTAAAGCTCTACTTTTAAGTGATGTCAAAGCTCATGGAGAACAAAGATGCTCGTATTTTCTGTTCCCAAGTGTGTGCATGCAGCTACATGATTAGCCAGAATCTGGGCAAATGGTTAAATATTTCAGCCAGCCACATTTATAGTTCTGTGTGGTTGCCCTCAAACCTAAAGCTAACCATAATAATAGAGCTATTTTATGGCTGATAGGAGCTGTTCAGAATGAAGAATCAAAAAAAAAATCTGTGAAAAAGTTCTCTTGATAATAATGCTGCATGCATTTTTTTCAGAAGAAAAGCCAGTATTGTATAATATTCAGCAATTACTTAATAAAAAAGTTGTATCAAATTGCATATTTTGCAGCTTCTTGGCCCCATGAACAAATGTTCAATAAAAAGCAATCTTCTTTTACACTTATCAGATCCTGAATGATTTTGCACATGAAATATTCCTTATTTTTACAAATTCTCTATTTGACCTATAACCTTGTATGTTTTGAGTATTAAAATATACTTACCCAGATTAAACATTAAAGAGCTTTTCACTTTGACAGTGAACAGACACTACTTGTCTGTCTCTAATTTCTTCAGCCTCCCAGCTTGGTGAAACTAATCTTGTCTGCACTGTGAATTTTCCAGGAACCTGTTCATCACTAACTACTTAGTATTACATGGGTAAAGCTGCTCTTTTCCTATGTGTAATTAAGGATAATGAGGAGGAAGGTGCAAGTCATGGAGAATGCAAGCCCCAAAAGTTTAGGTACTATTTTAGCCTCATGCTCTAGGGTACAAAGAAGCCTTGTTCCAGTGACATGCTTAAAAGATGACACTTCTTTGTGTTAGACTTACATGCAGAATCTGTGTTACATATTCAGCAGTGGTCCTAAATCACCTGCCTCTGAAATGCTTCAGGATGCTCTTAAAAGTATTTCTACATGAATGAGAGTCTTGCTCTTGACAGAGCAGTGCAGCAAATGGATGGGGAACATTACCTAGAGAGCATCTTTAACAAAGGAAAAGGAATCAAATGCCTTGGCAATTTCAGAGGACAATCCACAGGGCTGGTAATTGCAGCTTTAAAAATGCTGAAAGCTGCACAACTTTCAAAGGCTCCAACCCCATATTCTTACCTGCATTAAAGAGCATAGTGCCACTACATTCATGGGAGTTCCTGCTTTAGTCAGAGACAACTTAAAATTGGTGCTGTTGTGTGCATGCTTGAATCTTGACAGGAGTGTGGCTTTGGGGGGAGTAAGGGGCTATATATCACAAAGAAGTCTTAGTAGTTCTTGTCAGATAATGAAATCAGCACCAAATGCCCAGAACAAACAAAATTCTATAAAATAATGCAGGTTTTAAGACCTGCAGGATGAAGTGACTGCAAGGACTGAATAATGTATTTGTTAAGAAAACAACAAAAAGAGGCACAGGTAAAAACCAACCAAGCAACCAACCAAACAAGTAAGCAACCAACCACTAAAACAAAAGACAAAGCTTATTTATTGTGGTTTATTCTGTCTGGCTATTGAATTTATATATAGATTTCAATCCAATGAAATTTGCCAGGATTTTTGAATTAAATTAATTTCATTGCAATGTAACATGTTTCCCATTTGACATAATTTACATGGATTTCCAATAAATTCAAGAGTTATCTGCAAATATAATAACCAGAGAAAATGGCAGAGCCTCTTTTAAATGCTTTCAGAGAATACAGTACAGAATAATATGTTTTTTTCTGCATATAAACAAGTAAATATTAGGATACTACTGTACATAAATAAAACCTGTATTTTTTATTATTGACCTATGTTCTTACTTTTAGATAACTGCTTCATATGTCCATGTAGCATTTTTTCCCCCAGAAATATTTACATAAAACTTGTCTACATTTACAGTAAATAACCATAATTGTCTACTGTGCTTTCAGCAGCCAAAAGCTGAATTGGCTATAGAAACATCTGATGAAGATTCTTGGAACAAAGGTATGACTAAATGACATTAGCTTGTGTATACTATTACAAAATGTTGAGAGGAATTGAATGGCATTTCTTAATTTACAAAATGCAATTTGGTGTTGGATCTGAACTGCTTTAACAGTAGGATAAACCCTGCAATTACAGTTAAACCACAATTTATGGAACATACATTCTGCAAAACTACAGTATCTCAGTGTTTGCAGTGGTGTTGATAAAAGTATTTTGATTTCAAACAGGTAGCAAGCCAAATAACCCTTCATGTAGCAAACAAGCCTTAGCTAATGCCATTTCAGAAGTCTGCATGCATTGACTCCAGGTGTGTATGGCACAGCCATTGAATCACTGAGCTGCTCTCACTGCCTACAGGTCTGAACTTCACAGCACATTCAGCTGTATCCACTCTAAGGCAGCAGGGACAGGTCTAAGCCTCTCTTTTCACAAGCTCACACTGGTTTGAGGATGTTTGCAGTTCTGTGTCAGTGATCAGAGACTCAAATAGTTGGCCAGAGAACACTTTGTTGCTAGAACACTATGTAAGAGAACTTTGCTCGGAGATACTCCAGTAATACATATTTTTTCCATTATAAAACAATGGATAAAATAAACAAAAGTGTCTGTATTTACAAATTCTTATCCACTATCTTCTTAGTATGCAATGTTCCATATGTAAAGCAATTTTATGCTGAAGCTCATATAGCACCCAATTTCAAGTGACTCTTACTGAGGCATGGTTTTAATAATTAGCTGTTAGACATAATTATCCATATAACTAATTTTTGTTGTTCTTATGGAAGTCATATCAATTCACTAGTATAAAAGAAAGATTTCACTAAAATACAAACAAAAGTACCTATCACTAAACCAAACTTCTAAACTCTTAGAGCCCAATCCAGCAGCCTTGGCTCATGCAAAGAATCCTATTTAAAGTAATCCAGTTAGAGTTGGGTTTTTTGTTTGTTTGGGTTTTGGTTTTGTTTTTTGCTAAAAATCCCACATGGTACAAGTCCAGATCTACACACAGTACTTACTTTAGTGCATTTACATTTGTCCATGTTGGGTTTATAATAGAACAAACAGTGTTTAGAATTTGTTCGTTTCAGTTCTGTTGATATGGAGTCTTGATGAAAGATAATCCAGCTGCATCATGGCTGGGTGGAGATGACTTGCCCCCACCTCTCTGGGTATCTGGAATACTGAGAAGAATAAACAATGCTATGCATCTCCTGTGAGATTCTCAGCAACTTTCACTTTACTGTGACCTTTTCTACTTTAAAAATCTTTCGAAACAGATTGTCTGTGAGATGGGGAAGTGCAAATGAAACGCAGCTATTGTTCCTTTACCTCTTTCTTCCAGCTGCTGCAGTGGGCTGTACCTATCTTACCCTGACAGTGAATGCTCTTTTCTGGGTCTGAAGGTGGGCTCGTAGCACACTTTCATCTAGAAAGACTGGTCAGACTGAGGAGAAGCAGCTCACATCCCCCTCCTTAAGTTACAGGGGTTGGGACTGTGAAGCAAAGGGCCATTCCTAGGTAGCCATTGTCACAGAGATGAGATGAGCTGAGATGAGATAGGCCCTGCTGGAAATCATGAAGGTAGTACATGCAGAAACTCAGGAGCCACCACAGTGGCTCATTCAAAGACCTGTCTGCTGGTAGGATGTCCTGAGGAGACTGGTTATGTGACCTTTCTCAGTGTCATATATAAAGAGCAAATTCCAGTGTCCTCAGACATGTGAGAAAGAAGGTTCTTGTGCTCTTAGATGTTTCTTTAATAATACATTTAAACGTTGTGACAATTCACATCTTTTATGTGTCTTTGAATGTCATGTGAGTGCTTGCAAGCTACAGAATTTCTTTCCTTGAAAGAAAGTGAAGACCTCCACAGATGTCCTCCAGACAGGATGCAATTACCTCAAAACATCTGACTGAAGTCCAGGCTCCTGAATCTCACAGGCACATTTAAAAGGTTCCATTCAGAAGTGTTATGTGATGCAATTTCTGTGCCCTCTGTACAAATGTCATATTTCACAAAGGACAAGATACATACTCAGATGGTGAACATAATGGGGAAGAGCAGTTCCATAAATAAGAGGGTAGTCCAAATCCAACCTATGCTGAAAGTTAAAATATGAGTTAAAATTCTTCTCTTTGTAGACATTAGGAATTGAAAACATCAGCACTGTCTTTTTTTTTTTTTTCCAATAATAAGATTTGTAGGGTTTAAGCACCTCTCCCCAGTATAACAAGATTAAAGTGACAAGAGTTGGTTATATTGTCTTGTAGTGAACAGGAGGCATTCAGAAATCTCACATGAAGTGATACTTACATACCTTATAAATAGTCCAAGCCGATTGTTGCATTATCATAAACTAAAAGAAATAACATAGCTGCTTTCTAAATGAAACAAAATTTCATTTTGTATTTTCTGTACAAACACCTGCTAGTTAAAATTAGCCAATGAATTTGCAGAGACAAAACCCTTCTCAGGCTGTGCTATTATAACAATAAAAGAACATCACAAATGAAAGCCAATATTTAGGAATGTGTATGGCAAGAGAGCACCACATACAGTAGTCAAGTGGCTGTGCAATAACAGTGAGCATCTTTACCTTTACAGAAACATCCATATTTTAGGCACTTTGCTGTCATATTTGTAGTGACTGTCCTTCTGGCCAGTTTGAAACTGAAGACCTCCAGAAACAAAACCTCTGTAAAAACAGAACCAACTGTAAGATTTATATTACCCACAGACTGGGCACAGACCAATGGGTATGTAATGCAAAGATAATCTGTGCATTTGCTGTGGAGATTGGGGTACCAGAACTAAAATATGTCTACATGGTGTAGACACTCTTGCTGACCTTTGGATTATATGTAAATTAAGTTTTATCAATTAATCAATGGGAACCTTGTATTACAAATAAGTTGTCATCCTTCTGCTGTTCAGGAGAAAAGAACAGTGTCTACTGTATGTGATATCCTCATGCACTCCTGGAAAATCACTACATAGGCAATTAATTTGTTTAATACTTTTTGTAAGCCTGGGGTATTTTATGCTGAGCCAACAAAGAGGGTTCTCTCTCCTTGAAGAAAGGAAAACCTGTATTTTTAGCTCTGTGATGTTCCATTTGCAGCATTTATCCTTAGCATAATCCTGAACACATGTTGCTTTCTAGCAAGGGATATATATTATATATGTATTTTCTTTTCTGAGGCTGAGATCTGCTCTGCCAGTGTCTTCAGCTGCCACCATCCAGAAGAGATGCTACAAATCAACTTCAGCACCAGGGTATGAAATAATATTAACAGTAATTATGTTCCCTGCTCCCAGGAAGAGACTTGCCCTTGAAAGTCTTCAGCACACCACATCTGTCAGGCTAAGCATCTTTCTGCATTCTTCTCTTTTGCAGCAGACTACCACACCAAATTACTCGTGAGGCACATAAAAGCCTTATTCAGGCATACTCCAACCTCAAAAAATAAAACTCATCTGAAATGACTGGTTATTTGCCTAAAAGCAAAAGTCCCTCATTGGAGTGTGGTCCAAATTAAAATGTTTGTTGCAGAAAGATTTCTTACAGTCACGTGGCAAACAAATGTATATGCACAACAGGAGACAGAAGAGAAGTCCTTGAGCTGGGCTATGATGTTTCCAGTCCCACAGTGCACAGATGAGGGTCATGTCTCCAGCTGCTTCCAAGCCAGGTTGCCTGGCCTGAATGGCTGCTTTTAACCACCCAAGTCCCAGCCCAGGCTGGCCAGTCACACGTGGTGACTTCTCTCTGGCTGCGGTGAGATGAGCAAGAGACAGGGCAGCACTGTCAGCTTCTGTAGTCAAGAGCAGCACAGTTTACACTAAGTTCTGGGAAGCAGACACTACCAGAGAGAGCACTCTGTGTCACAGCTTTACACACCAGCTTTCAGAAAGCACATGCAAACCATTTATCCAGCATCTTATTAAAAGCACCATTGAAAGGTTGAACAGAGAGCACCGCGTATACGGGATTGTGTTCAGAACAGCGGCGGGAGCTGTTCAGGGAGCCAGGGGGAAGCACGCAGCCCAGAAGCATCCCTGCAGGATGGACTCCTTGAAGGCACGATAGATGAGGGCTTGGAGAACAAGGCAGCTGGTCATTAGCCAGTTGAAACTATGGGGATGGCCCAACCCTGGCTTACTCATGAATATGAATCCCCACACCTACTCATCCTTCACTCCATGGATCCTGCTACATGTAAGCAAGCCTGCAATTTGTATTAATAAAAAGACTGAAGCAACTAATTGCTCACAGTTGACATGAACACCACCTCCCTGAATGCTCACTATTGTAAAACCTAGGTTCTTCAAAAGAAGACTGATAACTCTTATTGCAAAGCTTAGTCATCGTAGCTACATTACTGGGCTTTTTAGTGATGTCTGTGAGTGACTATTGCTATTGTAGGGCTAACTGAGGTCCAGTACATTAAATGTGTCTCTGTAAAGATGTTTCCAACTTGGGACAAGTAAACTTTGGGGCTGTCCCTCTGTACTTTTGAGTTAAACACATGCAGTATGGAAAAGAGTATGGAAGTACTAGCTGCTTTGTAGAAAAGGCACTATAACTGATCTAACTGTGGTAATTAGGTACATGCCTGTGCTACAGGTATCTGCAAAGAATTTATTTCTCTCTGTGACTGAGAAAGTTATTCTACACTCATGGAAGAAAAAGATGACTGGTTTACATACTGGATTAGCACTGGTTTAGGTGTGTGGTAAGAACAACTCTCATGGGAGACACAGATTCATGGAAGAGATGTCTGAACTGTATTTCCTGTTCTCTACCACTTCCCAGAGGGAAATCAAAAAGACCTTTTCACTGTGCAGTTATATACACATTACAGCTTCTCTTGGCCTTACTGTGATGGGATTTGATGGGAGATCTTACTGCACAATTGTGCCAAAAAAAGGAGGCAAAGAAATAGACTGTGAGGCTTCCCCAGAAAACATCACCAGGTAACAAATACTTGATTTTGGATGTTGATATTTTATTTAGGGATATGGTGAAAGAGTTAAAAAGAGCAGTAAAGAGACAAGTAGAAGCGACTCCCTTTTCTTTACAGTCAGAATAATCTCTGTGGGGATTACTGCTGGAAAAATCTTTCTATCGAATATATTAACGAAAAGGAAGCATTGACAACAGCTATAAAGGAGCAGATCTTACTTCTGGGAAGAGAGAACTAAACCAGAAGCTTAATTCTTTCTTAAGAAATGTAAATATTCACTTAACAATGTTGGACTGAATTCTAAAACATTTTTCTTTAGCATTAGACTACATAATGAGGATTGCAGGGGAGTTATAGATTCCTCCATACATCCTTGTTCAGGAGGGTAATTCTTTTTTGCAGCTCTAAAGTCCAGTGTGTATAGGTCTCAAGGCTGAGGGCAGGTACACATCCCAAAAGCAGCAGTCTGAACTGTGAACTGCTTCTCCATGAGACTGAGGTCTGATGGACCATTAAAAGGTTGTGACCAGCCTGAGAGTCATTTAAACAGGAAGGAAGGTGCCTCTGCCACAGGACTGCAGACACGGTACCAGCTCCCAGTGCAAGGCTGTATGAGACAGGTTAAAAACAGAAACCAAAGAAAGAAGAGAGGGGGAGGAAATTTTTTCTTTCACTGTGAAAAAGGGAAGTCTGGGGGGTCTCAGGAGCAGTTCTCAGAACAGAGGAAAGAAAGGATGGAAGGACTTGTGTCCCTTCCTACAAACCAACATTCTTGATCTGGGAGTGAAAGACAAGAGAATGACTGGACAGTCCTCCACTGTTCTTTGACCTGCAGGTCTCAATGGGGGTACTTCCAGAGTGATGTTTGCTTTTCTTCTTCTGCACCTTAAAATTTTACAGTCAAGAATTCAGTGCTATTCTTTGCTATCAGCTGACATTATCTCAAGATATCTTTGAATTGGTCTTGAAATTGAATCTAGTGAACCTGGCAAACCTCATGTTCCTACTATTTATTTCTCCAAAGGCAGTCATCCATGTAAAGGGATAACTACATCTTGAGATGTATTTGGGAGTTTCAGGAGTTGAGGTATGCCTGCCACTAAGCTGCAGGAGTCAGACTGAGGACTAAATATATAAACTGGTACCCCTGAGCAAGGAACAGACAGCAAACACATAGTTAAAGACTAAAGAAATTCTCTAGACTTAGCACAAAAGATCTTCTGAAACATGGTGCATCTTATCTTTGGCCTTAAACAGTGTGAAGTAGAAGGAGAGAACATTCAAAGGTGAACTTCATGAATTCACATTCAAGGAAACAAAACAAAAAAACCTCCATAAAGCAAAACCAAAGTCATCATTAAAAAGTACCGAAGTGGAAGCATAGGGTTTGCTGCAGCTGTCAAAACATGGCAGCATGGTCAAGAACAGGATGGATGTAGAGTGGTCTGAACTGCTTCTCCTCCAAGGAATAGTCATAGATCAAGTGTGCTGCACTGTTGCACAGGGTCAGGATCCATGAAGTTTGAACCACCCCGTGGGCAGAGGCTGACTGCACAACTGCACTGCTCCTCAGAGCTGTACTAGTTACAGGCAAAGCCTGTAAATCAGCACAGTTCTTTCAGTTCTGAAGCTGCTTCTAATGAATGTGTGTAACCAGATCTCTGTTTGCTCTTTATCGTACCAAGTCATGCTGAGCACTGACCGAGGATCCGAGAAGGGCTCAGCCTCCAAAACCCAGTACCAACTGAGCTGAAAGTAAACCTGTTTTGTTTTCTACAGAATAAGCCAACCTCAGTTTATGTACTGTTTATTTTTAATTAAAAATAAACTGCTCTTCAAGCACATGCCAGGTATTATGTATGTGAATGTTGCCAAGCTTGGACTGTCACTTATACTTGTGTCCAAATTACAAGTGTATGCTTATATACATGGGGATATGTGCACATGCATGTCACACAAGGCCAGTTCTCTACTGCTGCACTATTCTTGTACCGTTGTACTATTTATTGTACTATTCTTGAAGGAAAAAAGTACCAATCCAGTACCTGCTTATTTCATCCAAGCACTGTACTTTGTTTTTCACAGTAACAGAATAACTTGGCATTTTTAAAAAGCCAGTGGCTTTCAAACTGCTTGTCAGAGGCCCAAGAAGGTCTTGGTTGTCCTTCTGCTCCTTTTAGCAGAAGAACAAGGAGGACCACTGGCTATGCCTGACTAAATCCCAACTGTCTCTTTTTCCTCTTTTTTGCCTTTTGGCAGTGTTCTTTTACATAGACTCCATGATTTTAGCTTAAAAACAGCAAGGCATGTTCCATATCCCTGCTCAAGGAGACAGAAAAAGCCAACAAAACAACCCCAAAGCAATTTTCATTTATCTACGTTTGAAATAGGAAAAAAATTTAAAAACCCAAACCAAATAAAGCCCAAATAAAGAACGGGATTCCTCTTGTTACAAACCCCAGTAAGTTAATCTACAAAAACTTTGAAGATGAAAAATATGTTGTAAAAAATAAAAATATTATCCACTCAACACAGTACATAATTTTTCCTATATAAGAAACTAGACAAACATATTAAAATATATAAGTCTTTAAAAAGGGCAAAAATCTGCAAAAAAATTACTCAACACTACTAAGGTTAGACTATACATTATGCTAATGCATTCATTTGCACAACTTTTTGCAACATGACAATGGTCTGGAGTGTGTATGTGTAGGTATTTAGGTTTTGTGGGAAACAGTGCAAGAATGCTAAGGGTGACCGTTGCCATTTTAAAGGGATATTTCACAAATAATCAAACAAAACCCCTACAAATACCAGTACACATCTCAAATACTGCAAGTCACATTCTACAGCCCTTGACATTAAAAAAAAAAGAAAAGAAAAAAGAAAAAGCCAGCAGAATTAATTCAAGTACATTTGGAGTCGGTCCCTTGTGAACTACTGTTGTTTGCACTTTAGTTGCAGTGAATGTGGACAGAGCTCCCCAAAAGACACAGAAAGAAGTGAGTGCATCTTCCCCAGCCCTGCAAAGTGAGTCTGAGTTGAGGTACAATTATCCATGGTTCGCTCAACATTGTGGATGCCAAAACTTGAATGAAAAATTATGTGTGAAAAACACTTAGGAGAAAATCACATAAAATAATCTCTTAAAATGAGAAGCTAGTCTTGTGTAAAGGCAGTCTTTTTGGTACGTAATCCTATCGGGATGACAAGCATGGCACTGCTTCCCAAATTAGGTTTGCCTTGGAACTAATAATAATAAAGAAACCTTTTTGTTGTCCTGGTCATCCTTCTGACCTGACGTACCCTTCCCCATGAGCCTTGATCCAGCACCCAGAAGAACCAGCAGGTATCACAGCCTGGCTGAAACGTACATTGCTCCTTCACAGCTTGTGTTCTACACTTCGCTTGGTTCCTCACAAGGAAAAGCACTTCCCTCTCCGTGTTTCACTCGTCCTTTGAAAGCAACAGCGGGGAAATCTGCTGCTGGAGCAGTTAAAGTCTGGTGAATTCCCTGTGGTGCTGCAAGTCCCCTATGCTCTCATAGTCATTCTCTCCTGAAAGAGCAGAGTGGTTTGTGTTAGGCACGGACAAGGTCCTGTCTTCTTCTTGGCTCACTGACTGGATGGCTTCATAGTCCGGCTCCAGCTCCCCGTTTGGTCTGTCCGCTGGCTGAGGCACAGTGGTGGAATTTAGGGTGTTTTCAAAGTCCTTCACACTTGCATAGAGGCCACTGCAAATAGATGGGGACCTCTGAGATGCAATTTCTTGAATACAGGTGTAAGGAGAATCCAGTGCCTTGATGGCCTGTCCCGGCTTACTCACCGACGAGTACATGGCTGAGATCTAGGAAAAGGAGACACCTGCTGAGTGTGGAGCGTGGCACAGAGCTTGTGCACCAGTCTGTACCCTTGTACTACAAGGTTATTTAAGAAAAGACAAGACCTTCTGATAAGGAGATACCCTTTCTAAAAGGATATGGTTTTTTCCATGAAAAAAATATAAAAATGATTTCTTACAAATCCTTCCTTTTCTGGCATGCATTTATAAATTGATTTTCTTTCAAAAAAAGAATGCTTAATTAAGTAAGTTTATAAATGTAAAATTTAATTGAATATAAATCCTTGTTGAGAAAATTGTAAGTGGGTGAAAGGGAATGGCTTTGTGAGCAGGAGCTCTTGCAAGTTTTGCTATGGTCCTGGAGTCCATTTGGACTCAACAGGGAGAGAGGCACCAAAGGGAGGATCAAGCTGAATTGCTGTAAGGAAGGAGAAGGATCCTGTCTGATCCTTAGGGCTTTTAAATTTATTGTTACTATTTTTAATGGTAGTGGCTACTTTTCTGCTTTTAGAGACACTGCAATAGAAGAATAGTTATTTGTTGTTTTTATAGGCAGGACTAAATAGGCACCAACACATATGAAGTCAACATTAAAAATCTGTAGATAAATTTCTCAGACCAGGTAACAGCAAACAGTGCCAATACTGATGTGCAAAGTCTGCCCTGTTGACTACACTCTGCCTACAAAGAAGAGCTGTTTCTCAGGCATTGAGTATCTGAACTTTAGACTGGAGACTGAAACCTCTCAGCTGTAAACAGCAGAAAGGGAGCCACTCCTAACTCCAAAAATCCCCCCTGGTGAGGTGGTGCACTTTAACCAGTGCATGAAAAGTGGCCTTTCATGAAAAGGTAAGGGGAAGCCCACACCCACACATTGCCTTCTGCTCAGGGATTACCTGGGCAGGTATCAGTCTTAATTCCCTCTCCCAGGCCAAATGGATACTAGCCCTTGCACAGCACAGATGGCTGAAATTCCCTGCATTGCTTCCCTGCTACCCAATATCACAGTGCAACATGGCTCTTCTTTTACATTTAAAGTCTTTCCCAAGCACCCAAGGCCACTCTGGGTTTGTAGCAATCCAGTTAAAAGAGTAGATTGTCATGAAAATGTCCATTAACATATTTGGGGAGGGGTGGGGGCATTTGGGTTGGTTGGGGTTTTTTGGAGTTTTTTTGGTTGGTTGTTTTTTTTTTTGGTTTGTGGTTTGTGGTTTTGGTTTTCTGTGGGTTTTTTGGTGGTTTTTGTTTTTTTGTTGTTGTTGTTGTTGCTGGTTTTTTTTGTATTTTTGTTTATTTGTTTGTTTTAGAGGCAATACTAAAGATGGAGACGGCAATACTTCTTACTTTTTACTGATTTCAGCTAACCAAACAAAACATGGCTTTTTTGCTCATCTATACTTCAACTCTTCTCAGTATTACATTACATTAACCCAGGTCAAGATCAGTTTATTCATTAATGTCTGGGAAGGCAGAAGGCATTAGCTCACTTAGCTCACTGCCAAGTTAGTGTTTACTTTTATGTCCAGAGAACATATTTATCAATGGCATGGGTGTACTGGAGAGGATCACCAACAGCCTTATTTATGTTTAACTTTCCTCTTTGTTTTAACTCTCCTCCAACAGACATTTTCAAGAACAGTTTATGTTCCAGTGCTTTTATTGTGGTTCTGTTTACTTCCCAGAGCCCCAAACACTTTGCATGGGGAAGGTGGAGCATGCTGGTTATTCCTCTTGAGGAGGTCTTGTCATCCAAACAAAGAAATTATCCTAACAATCAACTGATTGTGGCCTCCTATTATTTTCTGCCACCATTGTTAACCTATGGGCCTGATACAGCCATATGTTAGAATACTTCTGATTTTAGGAATGTGGCAATAGAAACTCTATGTAGAGAATCTTTGGCTTTCATTTTCCCTTCACACAAGTTTCACCTTTCTTAGAGTCGGCTTAATCATGCAGAGCTTATGTTAATTTCTGCCTAAAAATTGGTCTCTAGTTAGTTCCTGAACTTCCTGCAAGAAACCTACCTCATCTTCTGTGAGAGATGGATCTTCCTCTCGAGACTTGTAAGACACTGAACTAAGCCTCTGTAAAAGGGAAGAAAGAAAGAAAATAAAAAGGCTCATTACCCATCAACAGTGTGAAATCTATAACAAAACCCTCCCATTACAATCAATACATTATATTTTATGGTCATTTGCTCTCAAGTTCCATTATACATAGCTAATATCCCCACTATTCAGAGTATTTCTCTGGAGATAACAGCTCTGAGGTTAGTAAAGCTTTTTAATGTATCTGCTCTTGTCCTGACCTGGAAAGGGTAAAAATAATGTAATGGTTAAAAGGAACTTTGCACCACTGTATCCCTGCCTTTACACTTCTCATGAAGTGTCTGCAGAGGCTTCTTAACAATTAGAAATCAGCTGTTGTGATACACCAGTTGCCCTTTCACAGGATTTTCAGATATGCTTTTCGATGACAAAAGAACAATACTCAGCTGACACCTTCTGGATGATTGTTATCCTTCATTCTGTAGATCCTGGAAGTGCTGCACAGGAGAGCTGTGTCCTCCTCACCTCTGGAAGCAGCCCCTGTGCAGAGGTGCCCAGCAGCCTGCCTCACAACCACTCTGACCTGCTGCAGCCAGGTCACACAGCAAAATCACTGAAGGACAGAGGGCTTGCTTTGATATCAAGTCTAATTTCAAGCATCTAAAGTGTTTTGTGTAAAACAGGTCATGAAACATCAGGGGAAAAGCATTTTGCTCTTACGAAAACTGCCTTTGGACCTTTACAGCAACAAAGACCCTGCTGCTACACAGCAGCTGTGGATGCCTCCTCCCTGGGCCAAGAAGGCTTTGCTGGACTCCTGCTCCACAGTGATTCAGAGGGAGCCTTCCAGCACTATAAAAGCCCATATTTTGAACTTTGACACAACTTCTCCAACTAAAATACTTCACACCACCTCCACTGCAAGCCAACATGGAGGACTAGAGCTACTTTTAGCACAGTCAATAAAATACCACTTCCAGGCACACTGAACTTTTCTTTTTTTTTTTTTCCTCAGAGGCCCCATTGGAT
>VZRX01015132.1:0-12513 GCA_013398075.1 Notiomystis cincta | reverse complement strand
TTTTTTTTTTTTTTTTCCTCAGAGGCTCATTGTGATAGATTCTTTCCTCCTTCCATTTTCTTTTTGTTTTTACTTTTGGTAAATACCAAACTTCAGGTTCCTGGGCATTTCTGACAGACTCTGACCCAAAGCACACTAAAGTTCTACCTGGTGCTTCTGAAGAGCTTCCCTCCCACTGCCAAACTCCCTCACTACTTTCTCGACTGGAGAACAGTGCTCTTTAATCTGTGGTTTGCTTACTCTTAAAAAAAAAAAAAGAAAAAAATTCAAATATCTCTTGGTCTTGTATTATATCTGCTTCATTACAGCAACTTAGTTTAGTCTTTCCTATCTGCAGCATTATTTTTTGTAAGCTACTAATTTCTTCCTCACACATTAGAACAAGCATGTGCTCATAAATTCTTCAGTGATTCTTCTGTCATCAGTGTGTCTATAAGCACCAAGTGTCAGGACCTCTTCTACAGTTTCCCACTCAAGTACTGATAAATACTGCAGGGTGTTTGCCATCCTGTGCTGTTCCCCTGGATATGGCACTCTTTCTTCTAAATGTGAAGGTTGTGACACATCAGTTTTGGAGGATATTGTTATATTGGGAACTTAAAAAAATCCCACTTGCTCCTAAACATTTTGTACCTAGCAATATTATAAACCATGCTGAAACTTCAACAGTAGCAACACAAACAACATGTGTCCTTATTTGCCTTCCACTTTCCTTTCATTCCTCGACAGCACTTGATTTTTTGCTCTTTGGCTCAGCTGCTGCTCCTGACTTGGGCACCAGAACAAGAAGAACATTCTCCTCTGGTGCATTTGTAAGAGATGCTTTGCCCATGCTCAGGCTGTGCAAAGCTGAAATCAGATGGCAGCAGCCAGATGGGCACACAGAGAGCATTTCTAGTAGTGCTCACTCTGGAAAGACCTGGATGAAAAAGGAGATCCATACTTCCTTTTTAAACAAAAGAAAGAACTAAAGAAATCTATTCTGCTCTTCCAGTATCATTAGAAGAACTATGCTCAAGTTTTTTCAGGTGATATAGGCCTGTAAGAGGCCTTGTGCTATTAAAGGTGTCTTTCTTCTCCAAGTCTTTTCAAAGGATTTGGCTGGGTCTCAGCCAATAGTCAGTTTAGGTAAATTTTCACCCATTTATTGCACACTTGGCTCTTAACAGGATGCTTTGTCCTTTTCATGCTGTTATATATGGGAATTGTCTCTGGCTTGGTCCTCCTAGTTCTCTCCCAGATTGGTGTGCTTCAGGGACTGGGCATGGGCTGGGGACCACCCTGGCTGCCCTCTTTTAGATGGTGAGACTGAAACAGCTTGGAAACAGTCTGTTCTCTCTGTCTGCAAGTACAGGCCTTGGTTACACAGGTGTCCTCCCTGCCTGTGCCTTCTTTGTGCCCCCACTGTAGTGAGGGGGACTTGCAAGGCTTACACACCTCCTCTGTCTTCATCAGGGCCAGGGCAGAAGGTTGAAGAGTTTGGGATACACTCACCATGCTAAACAAAGCAGCTAAGCAGACTCACAGAAAAGGAAGCAAAAAACCAGAAACACCTATGGGGTCTAATTAAAAGAGTTATCAATGTAACATAAATTTCCATAAACATCTTGATTTTGGTTGCCACACTGAAAAAACCCAGGAATCGCTCTGCATTGCTTGAAGCACCAAAATAAAGGGAAAAATTATCATCATCACAACAGAAAAACAATCCCACAACCAACCTCCCCACACAATGCCACCAATAATGACATTTATATATTCCATCAATTACCATCTCCAACTCTGCTGCAGCTGTAGCTCTCAAGGCCAGGCCAGGCACACGCCTCGATGCATAATGCATGTACCCTGCAGCGAGCGCGGCAATGATCTGATGTGCCGGAGAGTTAACTCGGGTGGCTTCAGCTCTGAATAAATTTTAATTAGACAAACACCTTTTTTCTGGCACTTAGGGGACTGCATGTGTCATCTCTTGATTAATCCTTCAAAACCTGAACTGTTTTAATCAATTCCCACTCCTTGCAGTTACTGACACTGCATACACGGTGTGCTGGGGAGCTACAGAGCAGCAAAGGCTTTTCCTTTGTATTGGGGCCTGGGAAATACAATTACTTTCCGCAAGTCTTTTCACACCTGGTAGGAAAAATGTTTATCTACAAGTTTAATTAGAAATTACTTATGGCCAGAATGTGGGAGGGGGGAGTGTTGCTGGGATTATTGTTGACAATCACATCTTAATTTTTTACCTAATGAGCTCATTATTTGTAAAAATGTGCACTGAAGAGTCCAGCTAAACAATTTTTATATTGCAATTAGTCTTCAGTTTATTCATTTGGACTCTATTGTGCTTTACAAGTTACATGGTTAGTTATTCATTTAACAAGATATTATTCTTCTGCCTTCTTCCTGGATTACTGAAATTCTTCAAATATGAGAACAACCAGAAACAAGTAACAATAATACCTCAGCTCTGCTGTGATTTTTCACATAAATGTTTACATTAAAAAGTAACACTGCATCTTAAGAATTTTTTTGAAATTGTCATCAGTACCTACCTAATATTATTTGATGACTCCGACACCAAAAATCTATTAAACCTACAGTTCTTTCATTCACAATTAATAAGAAGATATCTAAACATTCTGAAAAATGGAAACTCAACAGTTTATGAAAAGTCCCTGCTATTATCTGAAAGCAGCCTTAAAATGACTTCCAATAAAAAACTACAAATGGGAAAATAAACTGTTGAAAATGTCGTAATTCTATTTTTCAAGGAATTCACCACAACTCGTTCCTAGGGAGCATAAGCTGCTGAGTAAACTTAATTTTTGGCTGTGATTTCAGCATTTAGAAACTCCTTACTCTGTTTACATGTGACATGCAGAATTTGATAAATATAACAGTGTACAGCTGCAATCTCTCTTTCTATCCCTCTCTCTTACAGCAAAAAAGTGAGGCACTTTGAGCAGGTGCCTAACACTTGCACAGCTAAGTCAAGGTGGCCCAAGGAAGGAGGCACATCTAAAGTAAGGACATCCACCAAGGATGCCTCCTTCTCCTTTTTGTAAGTTGCAGTTTCATTGGAAAAAAAAAGAAGAGGGGGCTGTGGAACAAGATGTAGAAGCTGACAGAGATACTGGATGCCCTTTGTAATAGCTTCCACAAGTGTAATAGCGCCAGACAGAGAGGCAGAGGCCTCCTATGCAGTTCCTGGATAATATTTGGGAAAAGCCTTATGTAGTGCATAACTGCAACAATCAAAACCACAGGCTTGCAACAGAATAAGCATATGCCTCTCATGAAAGGTACTATAGTGTACACCATCACATTTCAATTTACAGTCTTCCTTCATCTTTAGTACAGTTATTTTCTTGTTATGTTTTGTTACTGAAAAATAAAATCCTCTCCCACCCATATGTTCTCTATCATTATGTGGCTGTTTGATGAGGACAAATATTTGTAGTGTTTACCTTTTCCGGTTTACTCGCTCCTTCTGTCACTTCTTCTTCCACTTCTTTTTCTTGCACATTCTCGTTTTCATCAAGAAGTTTCATGGGTACTGGAGGGGGAAGCTCATCCTCTACATCTGGTATGTTGTCAAGAGGACTTTCTGAATTTGCACTTTGGCGACTCTTCTTGTTTCGGTCAACAGACGCATATTCTGCTGACTCAATTCTGCACTCAGGGATCTGGTTCTGACCCTCAGAAACTGTCAATGAAGCAGCAGCTGATTTTCTGTTAGAGTTCCCTTCCACGCTGACTACTCCTCCAACATCTTTAATTTCCTTCACAGTTTCATACAAGCAGTCTTCAACTATGTTCTCCTGAGAGGAGCTGTCCTTCAAGACTTCATAAGGCCCTTCCATTCCAAGACCTTGATCATTTTCTGCATTCCTAGATGAGATGATATTTTCCATGGGGTTATTAGGGGGAATGCTGGGTAGTTCCCGGCTCTGGTGACATTTTACAGACTTTCCAAGACTATCCTGTTGATCTAGAAGATCAGATGTCTGTACTTCTTCATAAGGCTGGATACAGGCAGCTGTACTGTCCTCAGAAAGAACTAAAGAAAATTACAGAGAAGTATTACAAACAAATGGATAGTAAAAGGTGTGATTTGGTACTCTCTACATCACTTTGTTTTTGTGGCACGCTGGAGAGGATAAATTGTACTAATGCCTGGAAATGCCTAGTGATAAGCATGCATTTTGCTTATCAAAAGGTTTCAGTTACAGAGATTTCTGCACTCTACTGTTAAAATATCTTTCTCACAACATCTAAAATAGCCTGTACGCCCCCATGTCACATTATATGGCAACAGCATTCACTGTCAGAACAGGGGATGGGAGGTTAGCTGTGCATGGATATTCAGCTGCCTCATACTCAGTTTCACTGAATGATTACAGAGTGCTCAGTAGTCTCAGATGGGAAACAAGTGGGAGGCCTCAAACTAAGTGCCTTAAAAAAATCCTTGTTAGATTTTCTTCTCTGCACTTCCCTGTTCTCTGGAATCAAAAGGAAAATGTTCCTACTTCCTCCCTAGCACCCCTCAGCTTGTTTAACATGCTGGCCAAAGTCCTGTTGGAACTGCACTTCACTCAGCCCTCCCTGCATGCTACAGCAGAAGCTCCTCACCCAAGGCTGTGCCACACTTCTCTTAGTCTGGCAGCACATAATGTAGGTTGACAACCTACTAACGAGCTGGCCATATGCACCAGAGAGAAGACTACACTTCAGAAGGTAGTGTCAGGCAGAACATGTTGTTTTAGGGCCCAGACTGGGCCACATGTTATTGTCACTAGAGGGTATGAGGGACTGAAATCTGTGGGGCTTCTCACCTTACACCACATGTGTGACATTTGCATGCATTCATATACAAGCATGTTTCAGGCAGTGCATGGTTGGTAACTTCACCTCACACTATTTCTTTAAAAAATCACTTCTGAACAGCTTTACTTTTCTTAGTACAGTTCCTATGGCACCACCTCAACAAAAACAACGCCCTCTTCTGTGTCCTTCAGCGTGTTTGACATGGTGACAAAAGGGTTGCCAAAGCAATCCATGCCCTTGATTTGGTGGTTGCCATGGACATTGCTTTCTCTTGTGTTCAAGGCACGCAGTCAGCACCTGCAGGGAGCCATACCCTGACTGCAAAACTCAGGACAGAACTGGAGGTGTAGGATGGTAATCACTGTGTGAATGGGAGATGGGAGTTTTGCCTTTCTGCTTCTTGATTCTCAGGATTTCTGTGCTGTGCTGAGCACCCTTACAGAACCCAGAGAGCACACCATTCAGGCTGGAGGGGATAATCAAAATCAATGAGAGCTCAAGTTTCTGTGCTTCTGTGGTTATGGGTAGTAGCAAAGAAGGGGTTGGTGTAGCTGAAGGGTTGGCATAGATAAGACAATGCTGGCTGGTTGGGTAAAGGAAAAAACCACAGCATTTCATGGTTCTGCTTCCACAGCCCTGCCCCTGCTCAGAAAGCTAGCAGAAACAGTAATAAAAAGAACTATTAACAAAAAGTGCATAAAGTAAAAGTAAGAAATTAAAGCACAGAGGTTCCTGTTATTCAGAATGGCTGTTATACAGAGTGTAAGCTCAGGATAATATCAGACAGTCTGAGAACTGTCTGCTGGTTGACAGCACACCTTTTAGCAGCAGCTCTGACAGCTGCACATGTGGTGATTCATGGCAGAGGGAAATACTTCCATTCTGCAGGGCTCTGCACATCAAGTCCCTCAGGGATCCACACATCTACATACACAACAAGTTAATGGATGGAAACAGCAATTAGCTGCAAAAACAAAGTTCAAAAATTACTTTGGATACTCTTCTCTAAGGGGTAAAGTCTGAATAGCTTAGCCTCTGGTTACAGGAGATGAGGAGAGAGCTGTAAGTTGGAGTGCAGCCCCTGGTGTTGGTGTTAGTGTGAAGACAACACTTGGCTCCCAGTGGCTCTGAGCTGAGAGTGAGTTTATTTTTAGGTACAGCTGAGTAAAATATTTTCCAGTGATACTTCAGGGTGAATCATTTTGAGTGTTCAGCAAAGCAAAGACTAAGGAAAAAAAAAAGGAAGCCTATTTATGTTGCCTGTTTTCTAAAATATAAAAATATAAGTGACAGCACAGCTCAGGACTGTGATCCAAAGCTGGAACTCCTGGAGGAGGACCTGAAATACCTCCACAGCCTCCTGGAGCACTTCTGAAACTCTAAGGTGCAACTTCATCTTCTGATTTTATCCCAGTTCCATAGCTTACCAAGATTAGGGAGTGTCCCATTCTCTGCCTGATGGCTTGGTCAATCTGCAGGTATGGCTTGGTGGCCCAGACCTGGCAGGGCTCCCAGGAGGGAACCTCAGCACCTCCCAGTGCTGTCTGCTGTGGAGGGCTGGGAGCAGGGGCGTAGGGCTGTGCCAGAGCACGCCCAGCACTGAAGTGGAGATGCAGCCTAAGCCACCTGGATGGATCTTCATGAGTGATCATCTCCACTGACTGCCCAGCAAACGACCCTGTGGCAGTGTGCTTGGAAAGCTGGTGGCTGGAAACCTGACACCTGAGGGGTCCCCAGCGTGCCCTGAGGTGGGAGCTGTGAGCACTGGGACGGTGCTGCTGGCCCAGCCCAGCCCAGCCCAGCCCAGCCCAGCCCAGCCCAGCCCAGCCCAGCCTCAGGGCTGCCACTGCTCACCCTCGCCGTTGCTGAGGGCTCCGTTCTGTTCGCTGTTTGGGGGAGGCTCCGTGGCCGAACTTGTGATGGAATGGCTGAAAACCTCCTTGTCGGAAGGCTGCAACACAAACAAGTGACCTCTGCATCAGGATAAAAGTTCACAGGAACACACATGCAACAAAGTTCACTCTCATCTCCGGAGCTCTGACTCACAGGTATTTCTGGCAGGACAACCAAACCATGCCAACTAGACTCACATGCCTGTGTTTACGGATGTTAAAAAAACTAAATGCAAAGATGTCCAGAGTGATGTCTTTTCCAAGCTTTATGGTAGTACACATTACTATGGCTTTAACCCATGAGAAGACAGCAGCTGACAAAGGCTGCACTGCCCTGGGGCTGCAAATGGAGTGAAGGAAAGGCTGCAGTACAGCGGTGGTAAAAACGGCACTGATAAAGTGCAGATTATCAGGATCTAAACAAGTTTCCTTCCTCTTCCTGTTCTGCAACTTTTAAAAAGTTTCCCATGCTCAACCATCTCAAAATTCCTGAGCTGTTTTCTAATCTGTTGTATTTTGCAAGGAGCTTGGTACAAACCAACCACAACACACACACAAGCTGCCAGAAATAAATACTTACCACGTTCATCAGATTTTCATGATCTCCATTCTGATTTTTGGCCTTCTTTTCCCTTAATGAAAAAGGCACATGAATTTTTACTACAAATTATGCTAATATACAAATGCCAATCATTAATAGACCTTACATTGCTGAAGGGAACAGAACTATTATTCACAATAATATTGAAAATGGAATAAACTGCAAGTTATTACACGAATTGGAATGACCTCTGTGTAAGAACATCATTGAGGCAGAATGGTGATAAACATAACTGAAGAGGTACAAGAAACACACACAACCCTTCTTCTCACTCAGTGTATGATCACAGTGAGGACTGACTGATGATAATTACAATATAATGTAAATAATTATGTAGAGACAGGACACGGGGGAATGGCTTCAAGCTGAAAGGGATTAGGTTTAGATTAAATATTAGGAAAAAATTCTTTACTCTGAGACACTGGAACAAGTTGCTCAGAGAAGCAACTATTTGTAGATGCCCCATCCCTGGCAGTGTTCAAGGCCAGGCTGGATGGGGCTCTGAGCAACCTGGTCTAGTGAAGGGTGTCCCTGCCTATGAGAGGGAACTAGATGATCTTTAAATTCCCTTCCAACCCAGGCCATTCTATGATTCTACGATAATAAAAGTATTATTCTTTAATTTAATCATATCTGAAAATCTCAGATACACATTCTGGTGACAAACTACTTGGGAAGTTCCTTAAACTGTATCAGTAAAAAGTGTGTATCCTATGAGGAATTAGAAAAGGCCAACAAAATCCAGGCAACTTCCACTAAAAATGCTAGCCAAATTGATAATAAGCAAGAGAAGTTCAAAAAGGCCTACAAATTTCATAGCAGCAGAGGACTACATTTTTAAAGGAATCCTACTTCCTTGGTCCTTTACAGGAGTCTAAGTATGGGTCACGTTTCCAGTTTTTACCATTTGGGAAATACAGCTCTTATTCAGAAATACTGCAAAATCATATGAGCCTAAAATAATGTTAGTCCTTCCCCTAGATGAAAAGTCAGATAAAAAGGTGAGAAAATATTGACAATATGAAAATTTTTCTTCTTCTAAAGTCTGCAGGGAACTGTACTTCCACATTAGCAACTGTTAAAATTCTACTTAATTGGGAAAGAACAAAACAGCAAGTGAGCATGTAGCAGTGCAGAGCAGAGAAAGTTAAAAGCTGAATTTCCTCTCTGGAAGCTTTTCTGACTCTGATATTTTAGAAAGAGCAAATTTTATTCAGTTTTCTATGTCCTTATCCATTTTTGAAGAGTAAGCCAGGAAGAAATTCTGCACAATTGCATTTATGCATAAACAACCTGCCCTACAGAATGACCTGAAACAAAAGATACTATATTCAAACTAGCAACACAAGAATTTATTAAAAAACATCACCAGAATTTTCAGGCAATGTATCTCTGCAAATATTACTCAGTGGTTTGACACATCTTTCTACAGATGTTTCAAGGACAGGTGTGTTACAAAACAAAACACAGAATTATAGAATCATTTGGGTTGGAAAAGGCCTTAAAGACAATATACAGTACCTAATGCAATGTCTGTGGGCTAAAGAATATTTAAAATAGGTTTTCTACTTTAAAATAATTTTAAAAAAATTCTAGTGTTTTTTTACACAGATATCACAGGAAATTGTGACATAAGAAGATACTGAAATGTCAAATTCCAGTTTACAAAAGTGTTTCTCTTGAATCATATGAAATTACAAGTTCCAACTTAGGCTTTTTAGAGTTTCAACCAACTTTTGGGGGCTGTTTTTGCCCACAACAGTTTTTTGCATGGTGAGAATTAGACAAATCCTGCTGAAAAACAGGGCCTTCCACTGTAGACATATCTTGTGCCAATACAGTGCACTTTAGGGCTCCACATTTTCCTCAATTCTCTCAAAGCTGAAGGGGGGAAAGCACATGCTCCTTAGAGGCATATGCATCCAAACTGCAGATTTTGCTGCTGTACTGTTTTTTTTTCCCCCCACATACTTGGCTGGTTCAGCTTTGCTTGCAAAATGTGGCAATATGGACCACAGCAGTCCCAGTCCTTATAGAGAAGGGTCTGACTGGTCTGGCCTGTGGAAGAGCACCTGGACAGACTGCAGGCTGCCCAGCTGCCCTGTGCAGCCTGCAGGGCTCAGCTTACATGTCATGAAGGAGCCCTGAAATGTGCATGAACAAAGTCAGCAGAAGTCTGTATTGGTGAAACTGAATTCCCTTATGGAGAAGAAAACCAGGACAAGGTATAAGACATTAATTGGTATCCCTGTTTGATCCTTACTCATTTTTGCTTGAAAGGCAGGATCAATACTGTATTCCCTATACTTCAGGAATGGCCAAAGCAAAGCTGAAGTACATAATCACCTCTCTTCCTTTTTACCTATACTTTTTTTGGTCCTGTTTAGCCCACCTTCTGTTCTCAGTTTCACCTTAGGGGTGGGATCTGCTAACACTCAGTGTCCACCTGTGCTCCAGGCTTCCTGCTTAGGGGAAACCACTGAACAAGCACGATGGTGTACTTTCTTCACAGCAAAAGAAAACAGTAATTCAATTTTAGAATTATTACAACTGTTCAAACTCAGGTTTGCTCTGAAAACTGTACCTTTTTTTTTATTTCTGTGCCTAAGCCCTCTGTATTTCCTGCTAACTACTTATACACGAAGCTATGTCCAAAGTGAGTCAAGAACCATGAAGCCCTGGAGCCTTACCCATTGCAGCTGGAGCACAGGAAGATGAGGAAGGTGAGGAACAAGAGTGTTGTCATGGCTGCCAAACTTCCCCACAGGATCACATGGATCTGCCCACTGCCTAAGAAGCCACCCTCTGGCCCCATGGTACTAGCAGGAGCTGGTATCACTTGGGGCTGAAGAGGCTACTCCTTGAAGAAGACTGACATCTGTGCTGCATGCACCTTCTGTTTCTGCAGAAAAAGAAAAAAAAACCAAAACAAACCACCATCAGAGGTTAAGAGAAATTTTTGAAGATAATGAATGTGACAGCTACAAGTCTGGCAGGAGAGATTTTCAAGTCCACATCTTATGAAAACCAGTTTCACATACAAGCCAGTCAGCCAAAGAGATTTTCAGCTACATTTCTGACAGCAACATAGAACAGATTTGTCAAATATTAACGCAAGCTGTTACCTATCTACAATCTCTACATGAATAAAAGGTAGTACAGGATCTCTGTACTTGTACTTTCAGGAAAAGATTTATAAATCCACTTTGAGGGACACAGTAATCTATTTTATGGTTATATTTTAAATGTCATTGAAAAGTGAAAGCTTTCAAAACCAGCTTCAAGTTCTGCAAAGTTATCAAGCCAAAAGGAGAGCTGCAGCAGGCATTCACCTCCTTCCCTCTGTCTCCTGCCTGCACATGATTCAAGGCTGAAAGTGCAGTGACAAACAGGCTAGGTAAATCTTTGAAAGGAATACCACAAAAGCCTTTCTCACAGCAGGTAAGATCTAGTCTCATTTCTGTGTGACATGCTTATTTTCTTAATAGCATGTCTGGAAAGTAACAATACTGGACTTTCCTTTTTAGCTTCTCCCCATCTGAGTCTGAGAAAACAAGAGAGCAAAATAAACAGGGTGTTTTGTTAAGAACTTTGATAAACACAGCTTTTGCTACAGCACAGCAGCCCATGGGGAAGCATCCTGGGTAAACCCTATTTATGACATATAAGTTTTGGTATACAATATATTCTAAAATTCTGTACATATATTTAATGCAATACTTTGTTGACAAGGCAAAATTAAAAAGAAGTTATTAATTCTTCACTGCTGAAGGTATCAATTTCTCCATAATTTTTGAACAGGTTATGCAAAGCCTATTTACAGGCTTTCAGCCTGACTTGATTGATAAAAACTGAAAGAGAATACAATGGCTAAGAAATGTGCAGATATATTTTGGGAATGAAAAAGCACAAATACAAGATTGACAATGTCTAAAACCACTAATGACTTACTTTAATGCATATATTTCCATAGATACATTTTTTGTATAGGAAATATGTACGTATATACATTTATTTCTTTGCAGGAGAAGCATCCTTTGTAAAAACAAATCCAATTAGTAGTAACATCACAGCTGTATAAAAAAACATATCACCATTTTGTTTTTAAAATCTTATGAGAAAAAAAGATTTATTTCCAGAAAAAGGCGATTCAGATGAAAGGAAATCTGGTGAATCACAGAAGATACCTAACAACTAAGTTATGTGACTGGGTAGCTCTTACAAGTAACATTTCTGTTTCTGCATAAAATGGGCTCGTTAATTTCAACCATGCAGGATCAGACTTCTGAACACCTTCCAAGAAGAACCTTACTAATTTATCCACAGTGCATAAAAGCTTTTTAAAAAAATCTTCCTTCTTTAGATAATAATGGCATGGGTATAAATTGAAATGGGAAGAAACAAACAAAAGATGGAAAAAGTTGCTGGTCCTGAAAAGACCAACTTCAAATTGTAGTTAAATATTTTGAGTTTGGGCAAGTAACAAGAAAGCCAGACAATGTGTAACTTCTCCAAGCCCCTGAATACCCAGGAAGAAGAGGTGCCACACACCTTGGCAAAGCACACACATCATACTGGTGGTCTTGAGCACCGAGAGCCGAGAGCCAGCGCTCTTCGGCCACGGCCGCTGCCAAGCACTGTGCCTCTCTGGTTATCTTGGCAGAGCCTGAAAAATTCAACACTGAGAAGCAGTGGCAGATCACTCTAAACACTATGAATACAGGTGATACAGCCTTGCCTCATCTCTATTTTAAAGCCCAAGTTGGGTTATTTCTACACTGAGTCACAGCCGTATCACTGACTGTGAAATGGAGAGACCTCAAGGGAAACTGAATCAGATTTAGTCAGGAGAAAACTTGGGGTAATGCCCACAAAGACCTCTGTGATGTCATGCAAGGGCACTGAGCACTGGTATGGGTTCCTGTAAAGGTGATGGACTGTCCTTATTTAGAAAACATTACAAAGCACATTGTGCTGGCTACCTTAACTAGCTCCAAACCCTCCTAAATAGAAAGTACTTCCCTTTCAAACTTTCCTTTTTCTTTTTTTGTGAATTTTCAAAGACGTTTTCTGCCCTGCTAAAACTTAAAAAAAATTTTAAAAAATCTTTTAGTTTCTTTTGTGCAATCCTTTTGCCTTCAAAACCCCCTAATTTTCTTTTTAGCTTGGAAAAAAAAGATTAAATGAAAATGG